>JAXIVD010009759.1:5000-7500 GCA_036785275.1 Cancer borealis
AGAAGAGTAATAATGGGCAAGGGAGCACAACAAGAGTATCAAGGAAATTTTAGTGTAAGAAGTGTCGGTGGTATCACAATATCAAGGAAGGAAGTTATAAACAAAAATCTGCGACAGTAATGACATGAATAACAATTACATCAACACCAAAACTTATCGGAAGAAAAAATAGTTTAGTCGGCCAGTGAAGACAAGTGTAGTTTAGAGAATTTACCCAAATCTGCAAACAGCGTTACGCAAATTTAGTTAATTACATTTAACGGATAAACTTTACCTTCCCTCCACGTTGTGTATTGTGACGAAAGTTAGATGAGTTGTAGCTTGTGAGGTGAGAGCTTCCCAGTAATGGAGATAATTCTGGAGAAGACAGTCAAGTATGGCTGTGACAGGCTATCACGTGAGGTGATTAAGGAAATTTAATGAAAATTTCTGCACCTCTGAATCTCATGAAAATTGGTAAAATGAGATTATCGGTCATACTAAACACTAATCTGATTACTATTAATTACTATAATATCAAACTCTATTGCACCCTTGCTTGCCTAATAACAATAAAGAAATAACCATTATTTAACTTTACTGGCTGATGCTGATCTCTGACAAAAATACATAGAAATGACCTACCCTAAATCTACACAATATAACGTGTAAATGTTATTTGTTTCTTTATCTTGAACTGTTAGCGAATCAAAACTGATTACAAGTTATTCAAAATTCTTTTTACATTCCTACATCTATACATACATTCCAATTCCATTTCACTATAGCACAAAAGAATTCACGTCTTTTACTCTTACTTGACTATTCCATACATTTTTGACGTAAACCTCATACTTTTTGAGTTATTCAAAATAACATGATTTCAGCCAAGGAGTCAAATGGGTGGGAAACGTTAGGTTAGAGTAGTGAGGTTAGGTTAAGATTTTGTTAATATTTCAACAAAACTCATGAAATTTGGTACCAAGGGCTTCTCTGGTATGCTGATTACAATTCTAGAATTAGTTTTGTCATTACTATAATATTTCCATTTTCCATTTTGTGCCCCGTAAATTCCACCAGACGAGGTCAAAAACGTTTTTTTCCCAATTTACTACGCAAATATTAGTCCTATAGAATAGTTGTATATAAATACAGTTATGGAGTTTGATAATGTATACCTTACGCTGTCATTATATTTCCAATAATTTTAATACTTATGAAGAAAATTAAAATTTTGTGAAAGAAATGAATGCATAATACTTTAGACTCCTACATCTATAATTACATTCCAATACCATTTCATTATAATTCAATAGAACAAGCGTCGTTTTATCTCTATTTTATACTAAATACGTTGTTTACGTAAACCCCATACATTTCGAGTTATTTCAAAATATATGATTTATGTCGAAAATTCTAAGGGAGTAACCCTACGAAATTTCATGGAAGTTTCCACATCTCCGATTCTCATGAAAATTAGTACAATTAGGTTTTCGGTCATGCTGAACACGAATCTAGCCTTATTTTTCTGATTACAGTAATATCAAACTGTATTTCACCCTTGTTTGCCTAATAACAATAATGCAATAACCATTATTTAACTTTACTGGCTGATGCTTGTCTCCTATGACAAAAATTCATAGAGATAACCTATCCTAAATCTACACAATATAACGTATCAATCTTATTTTGTCTCCCTTTCTTGAACTGCTAGGAAATTCGAACTGATTCAAACTGAATAAAACTTATACAAAGTACTTTTTTCATTCCTACATCTGTACTTACATTCCAACTCCATTTCATTAGCATAATGGCGCCAAAAGTGGGAGATACCATTCCCCTGGGGGCTGTAGAAATATCTGGGGATCGGTGAGGCAAAAGTGGGCGGTAGGGAGGCGACAGCGTGGCAACCTATAGGTCTGCTGTGTGAGAAAGTGTTTTCAAACAAAGCCATTTTTTCCACCTTTTCTTCCATTCTTTGATTCCTTTCCTGTTGTAGGTGTTCAGTGTTGTGTTTGTCGGGATTCCTGCCCTACGTCGTAACTCTTCACTTGCTTCTATGTTCCCTCGTCCTTCTCATTCTGAATGATATCACACAATATCACGTCACCACTCTTGTCCTGTTTTCCCTCAGTGTCCATCATCTTCTCAACAGGATTCCTCTGCACATGTTCAGTGTTGGCTTTCACCTTTACAGCCTCACATTGTTTATTCTCTCCAGCTTTGCAATCTCCTCTTTCCTTGAATAGGTTCTTTTCCTCACCACCAACTCTTTTATCTTAAGTTTCGTTTTCAAAGCCGCTTTTCTCTTGTTTCACCTCACTAGCTTCCTTCTTGACCTCGAAAAATGAAAACCTGTCTTGCCATATCACATCAACGACTGGCGATACAAACTGTGCCATGCGTGGTGTGGTAATCTCACTGTTGTATTTATTGTCCATCACATAATCCATTTTATGATCATTCCACTCTGTATTGCATTTGCATTTTGAGAGCCAATTTTCAGGAACACTAAGTGGAG
>JAXIVD010009760.1:0-2500 GCA_036785275.1 Cancer borealis
GACAGTTTGATCATGACAAAGGAAGAAAGGAAATTCCCAACTCCTGTTTAAATGTGAGAGGAGCTGTTCTCTTAACACAATTAATAGGTAATAGAGTCACTAGTACTAACTTTTATAATGATGTATAACACTATATAGAATTATAAACAGCAAACTGTTAATTGAGGTCCCAAATAACAATATAAAAGGAATATTCTGCTTAAAATTGAGTAACCAGAAATTGTTAGTGATTAGCTCCAAATTTTTCACTGTACACTGTACTGCAGTTGATAACTTAAACTGATCACCTTGTTGTATTTATACAATGTACAATACTAAGCCATTACCTTGTTATAGCGTGCCAGTATAATGATGAGCCAGCAGCAGATCAGGAATCGGCTCCTGCACACCCAGCAGCAGCAGGTGCTTGTCCCGTCCAACACGTCTGATGTGTCCCAGCCTTCCCAGACCTCTTATCAGAGCATGGATGACATTTTCAACAATACTGCTGCACCGCCAAACGTGAATGTCACTCTCCAGGTAGTCAAACAAGGCCTCTCTCCCCTTTAAGCAACAGCTTTGATTCTAAGGGGAATAGTTCACACTGTGTTTTAAGTCTTTAATTTAAATATATCATATTTACTGGCCTATAGAACCCCCAAACCCTGTGGACCTTTCTTAATTTCAAAGGAAAGATCTAGGAAAATACCACACCATTTCTAGATTGTTTTACAAGATGCACCAACATTGCAGACTATATAATTATCATTCATAATTTAAATTTTGTTATTAAAGATTAAAATGATATATATATGCACACAAACGTGTTGCATATCACTTAGCTTAGGTTGTACAGGATTAGCTTTTTCTTCTAGAGTAAAATTCATATCTTTTAAAGGTAATAAATAGCATTTTTCTGTTGAGCATCACCAAATTTAGGTCATTTGATGTGTGGCATTTACATTGAGTTGTATCAAAACATCTTGTAGTGCATTGCTATTGCATGGTTAAAGAAGAGTAGATGTCTTTTTATATTATGATGATTATTGTAATTGTTATTGTCAATTACTGTAAACAATGAAA
Organism: Cancer borealis; assembly: GCA_036785275.1. Taxonomy (NCBI): domain Eukaryota; kingdom Metazoa; phylum Arthropoda; class Malacostraca; order Decapoda; family Cancridae; genus Cancer; species Cancer borealis. The sequence continues at coordinate 1,063 of JAXIVD010009760.1, forward strand.
CCGCTGGTGTGGTGTATGGTGAGTGTTTAATGGCATAGATAGATTGTTGTTCATTGGATGCAAGGGAAGTTTTCAAATATTTTGAAAGAAAAGGGGTTCTATAGACCATCAGGTATGTTAAACAATGCACTTAAATTGATGTGGATTTTTTTTTGTTGGTAAAATTGGACTGAGGCTTTTAATGATCTTGAATTTGAAAAGATATATGATATATATATGCTGGTCATTACTATTTGTAATATACATAAATGTAAATATGAAAAGTGTAGTTGGTCCAACTGGTTTGCTCGATGGCAGTATTGTAACCAATAAGGTTTAACCAAGGTGCAAGGTTGCAAAATTTCCACAGGAATTGTTACACAGTGGTATTGGGATAAAAATGGTTAGCAACCATAGGTACTGTTTGTGAAGGTAGTATCTTTGTTCATCCCAACCTTCACACAGCTGCACTGTTACTACATCTGTCAAGGCTGGCCTGTGTTTCATTGGGAAGAGCATTGCATTAGTTTTTCCAGCTGTCAATAACATCCTAATAGGGAGGACAAGATGGCTATGGCAGGAGAAGGGGCTCCACATCGCTCTGGAAGGGGGAAGTTTTATCTGTGTATTGGATTTATTAATGTGAATGGCTTGAGTGTCATGGAGAAAAGAAAGGAAGTAATGGAGAGTTTTACAAGAGAAGATTAGACATTGTAATGGTACAGGAAACCCATATAAAAGATTATGGAGTGATGCAAACACAGCTTGGGAACATTAAAGATTTGAAGAAAAAAAAAAAAAAAAAAAAAAATTGCTTGAAACAAAAATCCATGAATGCACTTTGTAAAATGTTACTTTAAGTACTATTGGAAAGGTCAATGTATCAATATCTAGGACCAGTGTATATGTATATATATGTGTCAAATTTGTGAATATGAAATGAATGACATTTACTTGTATATATCCCATAGCTATTATAACCACTACATTATAATTACAGCTCTACCTCACGATAATTTCAGCGTAATGTAGCAGAGTCTCAAACCTCTCCCAACTACAACCTGCTCAACTCTCCCCTAGTGGGTGTGGGACAAATGTCTCCAGGCCAACGTATTCCTCAGCCTCCATTTTCCCCTCTTGGCCAAACCACCTCCCCCCTTCCTGGCCAACAGTACACTAGCAGGTAAAGACTTCAGAGTTGGCATGAGGTGTGAGTCTACAGGAGTGTCATTTCAGTTTGTATATCTCATATAACACCCGCCTCTGCTTTAATTTATTGCCATCTCTCAGCATCTCTATTTTTTTCCTTGACCACGGATTTAAAACTGATGCGTTATAGTCTTACAGAACAGTTAGTATGGGAGGCAGTGGTACAGTGGTCAAGCGTTCGGGCATGCAAACCTAGGGTCCCAGGTTTGATTCTCCGATATCCACTGGCCACTTGTCATTATGTATTTCA
>JAXIVD010009760.1:7500-14713 GCA_036785275.1 Cancer borealis
CATGGGTGTGTGTCGACTGCAGCAAGGTGACTGACCTGGGGCGGTGTGTTTTCTAGGTGTGCACTCCCCGCGCAGTGCTCACCCCTACCCGCCGGCCCCGGGCCACCACCATGACCCACCCGCACCCCCTTCCCACCCGTCACCAGCTGCAGGCGGCCACCTCCCCGGCCCACACTCTGTGCCACCTTCCTCCTTAGGCCATACCCACATGGTCCACCACCACCCTGGCTCTCTTCCTCCTTCATTAATGACCTCCACTGGCTCTCCCATGGGACCAGTGGCAGTGTCCTCATCAGGGCCAGTGGAAGGTGCTCATATGATTGGGGGAGGACCCATGGGGGGAGGTGGTCCTGGGGGTGGTATGCCAGGGCTGGTTGGAGGGGTAATGCCCCAGGGCTACGATGGGGGTATTCCATCCCATCCTCACAACTATGAGGTGGCTGCCCACTACTATGGGGGCCCTGACCCACCCAGGACCTCTTCGGGTAAGTTCTCTCCTGCCCGCCACCCATCACGTGCACATCACCACTAGGTAGCCTCTCACACAAGTAGTTGTCATCAGAGTTTGCACAATACTAACATGTAGGACATGTGCCAATGTCTAGATGGCAGTAGAATTCACATGCACAATATTCAAACATAACCAAGATTTATATTGGAAATCAGATGACAAAAACTGTAAATGCCATAACCACAATGAAGTCTGAGGTGAACTTTTAATGTAGATAATATAGGTAATGTTACATTCTGCATAAACACCATTTGAATTATATCTGGAAAATTATATGTGCATATTTATTTTTCATAAATGGTCGTTGATGAGCATGGCCTGCTAACAAAGTGCATTTCTAAATGAGAAAAGCTGCATTTATGTACTTGAGCCAGTATATATGCATAAAATTTTTCAATGTAAAAAAAATTGCCTTAAGAGTTTTGAAGTCAGCAAAGAACAGTATATATTAAAACTTATGCTGCTAAAAAAAATGTTAATGGATGTCTTTGGCTAAAAGTAGTGAAGGTACTACTGTTGTCCTTGAATTCCAATACATGGATCAGTAGTACCTTAGTCTGTACTCATTGTAGCCACATAATTAGTTGCTTATTCATATACATACATTTCTATGCTTCATAATAATATTGAAGTACCAGAACTACATTAATAAGATCACATATATACGTACTACCCAATTAGTAGTGGTAGGCAGAAGGCTATTGATCTGCAATACCTGCTAACTCTACCTAAGGAAAGTTGCCACCACCTGCCAATCCCTTGGATAAACAATATTCGTTAAGGTCTGAAAGATTTGTACATATTGAAATGAAAGATCAGTATTAGAAACCAAAAGTTTGGCTGCTGTTTTTTTATACAGGATCTTTATAAGTTTGTAATTGTTGCAAAATTGAATAACAGAATTGAAATTTTTTTTACAAGAAACATGGAGTATCCACCATCTTATATATGGTAAACACATTTGTATCAAAGTTTCACTCAGTCTCCTGTGTGAAAATGCATGGTAACATTTATCATTTGTGTATTATTTCAATATTCAGTGAGCACAGTTCTATATTATGAAATAAGGCGAGTCACTACTTCATAGATGTGATACTTTAATGGAAAGTTCATGTGATCATTGTCACTATTAATTCTGAGTCCATTTGAAGAGTTCCTAGTACATAATATTGTAATAAGCTTATTCTAAAAGAGTCACCTCAGCGTTCAGTGTTGTTAAGGCATTATGGCAAGATGAAAACAAAGTTTACAGGTTTATAAAATTCTACAGACACTTAACATCAACACTAAGCATCCCATAAATGTCCACATTCAACATAAACTTGATCATCTTGTGGTACCAATACACCAGATCTTTGGTTATGTGCTTCTTGGACCTCGTGGTTGGCACATCGACTTCAATGTTGCGTCTCTGTGCTGAGGCTGAGGCCAGCTCTTTTCTTGTTTGGCCTTGCTTAGCGTGAGAAAGGCAATGAAGACCTCGAAACGCAGCTTAGAATGGCTGGTCAAATGTTCTGTTCTCAAGTAACTGTGAGAGTCATAACATTTAGCAGATTTCGAGGTTTGAAGTTGCCTGCAGTTTATTGGCTAGTAAGCTTGTGTGAACAATTAACCAGTGTTCTTTGTTGAACTATGCAATACATTGCTTTACCTGGTTAATTTATATGTTTAGACCACATATGCTGAGCTGAACTCTGTGGGCAGACAGATTGTAATAGTCCAGACATGCTTCCCATATGTGGCTGGTGATCCAAACTAAACACCCATGACGTGATCCACTGCACCCCATCCTCGTAACTCTGAGAGTGTGTGTCTGAAGCCAATCCTTGTCCTTCATCCTTCTTCCTCCTAACAATTATCCTTTCCTGACTGGTCCATTTTTGTCCCTAATAACCTATATCTATATCTGATTGGTCCATATTTTATTACCACTAACCTATGGCTACCACTGTCTTGCCTTCTTGTTTGTCTTGTTTTCTTGTTTTGTTTATGATAACGTGTGTTTACAGTAATTGCTAGACTTTACATGTTAGATTTTTTGTTTTATTTTTAACATCAACTATTTATTCAGACAATGCCTTGCCTACAGGTCTTCTGATGAGTGTCTTTTCTACTCTCCTGTGCATATATCTGTCAACCTCTCCAACATTAAATGCATTCTTGACTTATTTAACCACATGACTAAATACTGAGTATTGACAAGTAACACTGTTATAGCTGCTCTACAGTAAAAAGCTAAGAGGCCTTTAACAAGTACTGAATAGATTCAATAATTTCCTCTTGGTTGCAGCATAAATCCTCCTTGGTTGCAGTTTGATTCCTAGTAAGTTGACAATTTAACATTTTTTGGTTGCCTCATGACTGTTTGGTGGTTGTGCAGGCGGGAATGGCATGCTCAGTGAGTACACTCGAAACGAACTGCGGGCCCATGTTGGTGCCCGGAGCACAGGGGGTGGGGGGGGAGGGGGAGGGCCAGGCTCCCCTTCCCCCAACCAGCAGCAGCCACCACAGCCACAGCAGCAGCAACAACAACAACAACAGCAACAGCAACCACAACCACAACCACAACTACAGCAACAACAGCAGCAGCAGCAGCAACAACAACAACAACAACAACAACAACAACAACAACAACAACAACAACAACAGCAACAGCAGCAGCAACAACAGCAGCAACAACAACAACAACAACAACAACAACAACAACAACAACAACAACAACAACAGCAGCAGCAGCAGCAACAATCTCAACAAACACAACCACCACACCTGGCCTTTCAACAAACCCCCGACCAACACCACCACCACCACCACCACCTTGACCAGCCGCTACTTCATTCTTACTCCCCCTCAGGTACCTGTCCCTTGACTCACTCACTTGTTCTACACTCTAGTATAACTCACACCATTACTAGTCTTACCTTAAATCTAAATGCAGCTGACTGTTTCAAGGTACTTTGACTTTGGCATCTCATTTGCATCTCTTGCTTCTCTGTACCTCATACTTTGACAGAATGAAAGGTCATAATTTGCTTCCGAGTATGTTTCTTCGCCTAGCTGTCTGTATGTCTTTGTAAACTGGCTTAGCTATCATAATAGAATTCTCATTTCTATGCTTAATTTTATTACTATGTCTCTTTGTACATACCGAAACAAGTCAGCCTAATAACCTAGTAGCTGTTGTGTGGTGTAGTGTCTCAGTGAGAGTCTGGCCTGCAGAGCTCTATCTTCATCCCCTGCTGTTGTAACTGTGTGACATCTTGTAGCTCCTTACTGTTAAAACATAAAGGAAGGGACTTAACCAGTCAAGAAAGACACCATTAAAAAGTGACAGCACATTCACACTGATTGAGACAAACACTCGTAATCATATTTTCATTTAACTTTGCATCTTTGTTTTGTAGTTCCTTTGATATACATTATGTATTTTATCTTAGTTCAATTATTTCTTCCAGTAATAGTTTTTCTCAGTCAGAAATTATTATTATGATTTTTTTTGTATGCGTTTGAGAAGTGTTTGGAGTAATATGTGTGGACCAAGTGAGAAGTGAGGAGGTGCGAAGGAGAATTAATGTTATGAGAGAGTTGGCTGGTCAAGCAAAGCAGAGTGTGTTGATGAGGTTTGGATACATGGAGAGAATAGAGGAAGACCAGTTGGTGAAGAGAATAGTAGGAACTGATGTGAGAAGTGTGAGGTTGAGAGGAAGGGCATGAACAGGATGGATAGATGGTATAAAAAGAACATTGAATGAAAGAGGAATGGCTGTGGAGCAAGGAAGGATGATTGTGCATGATAGAAGTGAATGGAAAGCAGTGGTGCATGCATGAGTAATGACGCAGCCTTGACCACACTTGGAGGAGATTCCCGGTCATCTGGTGTGACCCTTGGATTATATGAGGTGCGGGGAGGAAGTGGGCATGAGTTAGATATGAAGTGGCAGGAGTAAACCTTAGGACCTTGTTGTGGTACAATTCTCTTGTGTATTTTGGGGAAAATATAGTGTAATTCAAGATTTACACCTGACATTTAGCAGTGGTTTGCATTATGCTTGCAAAGAAATGTGCACTCTAGAAGTTTGTCAATGTGCCATATAAGAGTAATTTATTCTGAAAAATTATTTTGCAAGATGGATTCTTGTTACTTGAAGACAAATTATATTGATCATCTATTTATCTATATATACATACCCGGCTGTCATTCCCCTGAAATAGGGTGGCCAAGACAAGGTGCACATACACACACTCATGCATACATACACATACAGTACTCTCACTTACCCCCTAGGCCTCTAGAGGAGAAGAGAAAAGAAGAGAAGATAAATATTGATCATAACGGTAAAAAAATATTTTAAAGTGTTCATAAACCTAAAATGAACATATTAATTTTAAAGTAAAATAAAATTATATTAGAATTGACAAAATGTCATGTACAGCTTTCAGTAATTATTTATAGGAAACTTTAAACTCATTTCTTTTTTTTTTGTTAACTACTTAACTTAAAAATTGAGTACAGTAGTTGAGTTTTTTTTTTTATCAACTGTTATACTCACTTACAAATGACACAGAATGACAATACTTATTGACGGCATGATATTTAATCCTTATTTTAAAAACAGCAACAGTAAAACGAAAGTAAATTTGTGTACCTGTGTTGTTGAGTAGCACCACCACTCAATAAGTTACCAGGTACTCAGCAGAGAAGGAGGTGGTGGTGTGGGTAGTATTGTGTTATTTATAAGAATTAGTTGATTGTGGTGGTGACTGAGAGGAAGAGGATGAATGGATATAGGATTAAAATGAGTGTTGGAAGGAAACATTAAGTGTCTTCATACCAGGTGGTACCTTTGCCCTTCAAAACAATAGTCAGGAACAGTCTTGTTACATATAAATCTTGGTTAGAATATGGTAAACAGATTTTTGTACTTCCTGCATTACAATTTTGTCAAGAAAATGAGAAAATCCATTACCCGACCCTACCCCCCACCTAGCCCTACTACCCCAATAGTGCCATATGGCCTTTGTTGCCTGGCACATTTTCCCCCCCCACATTACAATTACAAATCCATTTTTGAAGCATTGACAACACGGAAGTCTTACCTAACAAAATTCTTTTCCTTTATAAGGTTGGCAGTTACAGATAGACATATATGTGTAAATGCTTCTATAACATCAGTTGTTACGATTCTTTGTAGGATGACACTTTGCATGTGTAGGAAAATGCAAGCTGTATAAAATGTAATTGAAGTCATCATTGATTTTGTTGTTGTTACTGTTGTTGACACACATATGCATCTTGATTTATTAACTACCACACGATAATGTTTTTTAAACCATCAACTGAACTCTGGTATATTCATGGGGTGTATTGAGGCTGCTCTTACATATTTCTTCAGATATATATATTTTTTTTCTTCTCATATTCAAAGCTGTTTATGTGGCTATGGCCACAGCTGATACAAGTACAGTTCCGTCTGACCCAGAACGCTGTGCACTGCAATGCTTTTGGAATCACTTTCATAAGAAAGACATAAATGTCCTTTGATAGTGCTGATTGGAACACTTTTTGACTACATTCTTGGGCCTTGTGAGGAATGGACGTGACTGGTTTTCACTTGGGCACAGACTGGGATAAGGTCAAAAACACTTCATCTGTGATTCTGGCTGTGTGTATACTTTGCATAGGGAGCATCTTATAAGCTTTGGCAACTCATGCTCAAAGTAATCCCCATGAGTTTCCGTTTTATTTAATGCACAAATCATCTTGATACAAATATGCATCATCTGTCAATTCTTTGAGCCACGTGTTATTGCATCACTATCAGTTAGGGTTTAATAAGCTTTAGTGAAATATTTTAGCTGAAAGTATATTGTAAAAGTATGCTTCTGTTTCTTCATAAATAGTTGATGACTTGTAAAATTCACATGTGGTATTTTGAAATATTTTTGCCTGTATACCTCTCAAGGTATGGCATAGAACATTTCTGGGCTCTTGGAGGAAGCACTCAATCTGCAGACAGACCCACACACACTTGCACATATAGGAGGGCATAATTCCCTGCCTTTCACTCCTGCCAGGACTGAAAGGTCACAAGTCCTCATTTTAAATCCCACACATGTTTTTTGCTAGGAGGTCAAAAGGGGCTACAGTGGGAAAGGTGACATGCCCACATTGTCTCCGCCTGACCTGAGATTCAAACCTTAAACCTTTCCTTAAACACAAATACCTTTTTCAATAGAAACATATGATAGGAAAATAACTAAAGCTGGTAATGCTTGTAGGTGTTATTTCAAGCTTAGAAATTAGTAATAAAAGGTTGCAAATTTGGTAAAGGACAGGTAACTCAAACCCAGTTTTGAAGCTCCATCATCATTGTTGATCATCATCTTCATTTTGAAAACAGATTTCATGATAACAAAGGTGTGGCTGTCATTTGATGGCAATTCTTTGAGTCACATAGTTATATGTAACTTGTCTATCAGTTCCTATACTTTCTAGGTCATTGCTCAGGAAGTAATCCATAAGTATTCTGCTCTTCACTTCAAAATGTTTAGCACTCTTTTTAACAAGCAATTCACATCCTTTCTCTCCACATGGCCAGTGAAAATGCGATCTACCCTCTGATTACATGACTGATGCTCACACTCCTTAGTCTGCTTCCTCACTTGTTTGGCACTCAGAGTCGCATTGCACACCCACCTCAC
>JAXIVD010009761.1:2500-14710 GCA_036785275.1 Cancer borealis
TTTGTAAGTTTTTTCATCAGTGTCTGGCTTATTCTGGCTGGAAAAAAAAAAAATGAACTTTTCATCATATCATTATTGTTCAACGTATTTCTATAACTAAAGATATTCATTTGTTTCTAGGAACAATAAATACGTTCATTAAAACGCAGGAAAAAAATGTGCCTTGGAAATACTGTTAAATTATAAACGTTTGTTAGAATACAACATTATGGTGGTCCGAACATCTTCAAGGAAACACTTAATTCCAATTTACAAAGGTATTATAGGAAGGCATCCCCGCAGCACCAGTGCCCAACGCCTTATCGTGCCCCTTCCAATGGGTTGGTTTGGGGGGAATGACCCATAAAGGAAAATAATGATAAATGTATTGGTTGACAAAAAATATTTTAAACAGATAAGTGGTGCTTAAAGTTGAATAGTTAATTACACCGAATTATGAGAACAATATATTTATATGAATTGGACCAATAAAAACTGCATTCGGCTTTGTTGTTGAAACATGTTTACCGGAAACTAGTTATTGGTAACAAAAGAAAAGCAAAGTGTATATATTTATTTAAGTAACTATTTAGATACCTGGTTTTATATATATATATATATATATATATATATATATATATATATATATATATATATATATATATATACACACACACGCACACACACACACACACACACACACACACACACACACACACACACACACACACACACACACACACACACACACACACACACACACACACCACACGCACACACACATAAACACAAGTACCCATCACAATACAAGGTACACATTGCAACACAAACCCGGATAGCGGGACACCCGGACAAGCGGTCAGTTACACCAACACATCCACCCGAAAAAAACGAAAAAAATTCAATCTCACGACCAGCGAGGCAGATACATTGACAATGTAACACACAGGCCATGCACGCCTTCCCAACACCACACACCACACACCACACGCGCCTTCCCAACACCACACACCACACGCGCTCTCCCAACACCACACACCACACACCACACATCACACGCGTCTTCCCAACACCACACACCACACAACACACGCGCCTTCCCAACACCACACACCACACACCACACGCGCCTTCCCAACACCACACACCACACACCACACACCACACGCGCCTTCCCAACACCACACACCACACACCACACACCACAAGCGCCTTCCCAACACCACACACCACACACCACACGCGCCTTCCCAACACCACACACCACACACCACACAACACACACCACACACGCTTTCCACACACCACACACCTCATACACCTTTCCCACACCACACACCACATCACCACACACACACACACACACACACACACACACACACACACACACACACACACACACACACACACACACACACACACACACAAAGCTTACCTCCCACGGCCCGACACATGACATCGTTTTTGTCCCCAGGCTTCACAGGTGACAACTGAGAGATGATCTCCACCTTCTCCGGCGGAACTGTGGAGACGAGAAACGGTTATTCACACACACACACACACACACACACACACACACACACACACACACACACACACACACACACACACACACACACACACACACACACACACACACACACACACACACACACACACACACACACACACACACACACACACACACACACACACATATATAAGGGTTGGTTCAGGTGGGTGTGGTGTCAGGTTAACACCCACAACCCAGAGAGCGTCCCCTTTGTGTGCCCGTCAAGTGGTGGTGTACACGTGCCTTGATCTGGCTGTATGTGACGTGTTGTCTCTCTACTGCCTTCAGCCTCATACTTGCCTGTTGGCGTTACGTTGATATAAAGGTTGTCTCTGTATATAAGTTTTATACCATATTTTTTCATAGAAAAATTTGGACAATGTTTCAAGGGTCTCGAAAGATTTATTTTTTTTAGAAATATTGTTAGTACTTCCTCATTTTTTCATTGACATTGTGGGTGATTTTTTATTGTAATAGTGATGCAAATCACTCATTGGTTTACAACTCACATCACCATCGTAAGAAAAATTTTTTGTAGAAACATTACTCTAAACCTGTACACTGCAAATAGCATCATCCCATTATAATTAGTAAACGATTTCAAAGAGGTAACTTGCTTTGCCGTCATCCTTCCTCCCCTGTACCATCCCGCACCAACACTAAACACCACTACAACCTCGCCTCAGGATAACCCCGCACCAAACAACAACCCCGCACTGTACATACAAAACAATTCACACAAAATTATTGGTTTTAAGCGATAATCGAATTTTTTACATGTTCATCATTTCACCGTGAAGCTTGGACTGCATGGATGTGATGTGGAATTTCATAGCATAAAATATATTAGTATTGTTATGGCATTTGCTGAACCGACTGGCATTTGGTGGATGCGAAGGCAAGTTAAATCTGAATGCATTGCAGCACAATAAATGTGTGTGTGTGTGTGTGTGTGTGTGTGTGTGTGTGTGTGTGTGTGTGTGTGTGTGTGTGTGTGTGTGTGTGTGTGTGTGTGTGTGTGTGTGTGTGTGTGTGTGTGTGTGTGTGTGTGTGTGTGTGTGTGTGTGTGTGTGTGTGTGTATTATTTAGTCATGCAATCTCACCTTGAATCTACAACAGGACCTGAACACCTTTCAATACCTGCAATGGATTTTAGCAGAAAGACGCTTCTAAATTTGATCCCCGTCAAAATATGAATCGTGGAACCAAAACTGAAATAGTCTCTCAAAACAAACCCAGTAACTCATTTCCTTATTATCTTCACTGACGATCGCAAAAGCGACTCCGTTGGTGAGCAGAGCGGCGCTAAGATTGACTTTTCTCCCCCTCTTTTGTCTTTTCCAATTTGGTTATAGTTCACTGCTTTACATGACAGGTTTGTGTTTACTCCTCGGATGTGTTTTTGCATTCATGATTCAAATTTTGCCGATGGTCGCTGCTTCACAGGCTTATGTATCGTTACTTTTCATTGCGTTTTGCGTTTCGGTTCGAATCACACTTGGTTACTCTTTGCATAGCGTTCGTTCGGAGACACAGGGAGGAATACGAAAACGAGGAACTACCTGAAAGGCAGACTAATTAACCCCTGCCATCCCTCCACCCAACCTGGCTATGCTCACACTGTCCTCCCCTCCTGCTCCCTCCGGCCTTTACGCTTACCTGACTGGCTGGTGAGGTCGGTCTCTATAAAGCTGCAATGCATTCCTTGTGGTAGCGTGACCTTACATCATTTATTATTATTATTATTATGATTATTATTATTATCATTATTATTTTTATTATTATTATTATTATTATTGTTATTATTGTGACTGTTGTTGCTGCTGTTGTTGTTAGCATGCGAAATAAGTTATTGTTTATGTTTTAGGCACGTATTTCGTATGACCTTATTTGCATTAGATATATATTTAATTTTTGACAATCCGAACTCCAAATAATCAGAGGACGATTGGGGAATTAAAAAAAAAAAAGTGAATATTACATGCTGATAAACAGGCAGGGAGGAGGAAGAGGAAGAGGTGGAGGAAAAAGAGGAGGAGGAAGAGGAAGAGGAAGAGGGGGAGGAGGAGGAAGCGAGGAAGCCAATGCTAAGGCTTCCAGGTAATAAAGAAGAACGTGATGAAGCTGAGAGAGAAGTAAGAAAAGAACCAGTAATATGCGACCGCTAATGAAGAAACGTAAATAAAACGGGAAGAAAAAAATGTATTAATAAAAATTCTTCTCTGTCTAAAACCAACGTCAGACGCCGCCGCCGCCGCCGCTGCCACATGCCATGAAAAAAAAAAAATCATCGAAATATGACTCGAAAACAAGAAGAAAAGGTAGACATGAAAAATGAATCAAAAGAATGAGGAAGGTGGAAATAAAACCAAAGTGAAAGTAAATTAAAAAGAAAAAAGAAAAATCCCTCGCAGTGCAATATGAAAAATTGTCAGACCTGAAAAAAACAGAAACCCCCGAAATATGATTCTGAAAAAAAAGAAGAAAAAGTAAAAAAATAAATATAAAGCGACAGTTGTGTGTGTTAGAGAGAGAGAGAGAGAGAGAGAGAGAGAGAGAGAGAGAGAGAGAGAGAGAGAGAGAGAGAGAGAGAGAGAGAGAGAGAGAGAGAGAGAGAGAGAGAGAGAGAGAGAGAGAAAACAACTGTATTACACTCATCCAATCATCACACGACCTTCCAGCATAAAAAAAAAAACACATTAAAAAATCAAACACTAATTTTTACCTGCTATTAACTCACCTCCATTAATTATTTTCCTTGACCACGACTATAACTTTTCCCTCAAAGTCTTTACCTTTTTTAATCATATCAATGCTAGATTTGTCTTTTCTTAATTGCCAATGAGACTCTGAGATTAATTCCTGTTACTGAAACCACCACCACCACCACCACCACCACCACCACCATCACCATCACCATAACTAGCACTCCTACCACAGCAACAACAATTTGCCTCTCCACTACAATTCCAGGTCGTCCCTTAATGACCCCCTCCGGCCGTCATGTCATTGTCAAATTCCTACTCAAAATAATCCAATTGACTCGTCCAGGTATTCAATACATTTCCGGTGTGCCACTCAATTCAACTTGCGGCCGAGACCTTACTCTTGCCCTCCCTTTCCCCTCTTCCCTCATGTCATCCTTTCCCTTATTCCTTTTGCCATCCTTTCCCTTATTCCTCTGACCCTCCCTTCACCTCTTTCCTCTTGCCCTCCCTTCACCTCTTCCTCTTGCCCTCCGTCCTGCTCTTCTTGCCTTCCTTTTCCCTATTCCTCTTGCCCTCCTTTCCTTTCTCCCTCTTATCCTCCTCTTCCCTCTTCTCTTCCTCTTTCTTCCGGCTCCCTTCCGTCCCTTATTTTTCTTTGCTTATCTTACCTTTTTTTCCACTCCATCCTTACCTCTCTCGTTTGTCGTTTATCGTTCGTCATTCGTCTCCTTCTTTCTCGTTTTTTTTTCTCTCTGTCTCTCTCTCTCATTCATTTCAGCGGGAGAGAAACAGAGAGAGAGAGAAGAAAAAATAGAGCCGAAAAGTCATAAGGACAGGAATCAAAAAGACAGAGACCAATACCAAGAAACGCAATAAAGAAATGAGAATAGGAAGAGAACGAAGTAAAGAAGGAAACTCAGATGAAAGGAGAGAAGAAAAAAAAACTCAGGTGGGAGAGAACAGAAATCTAGGTGTACAAGGGAAGAGGAGAGAGAGAGAGAGAGAGAAAGGTGAGCACAGGTAGCAAAAAAAAAAAAAAAAAAAAAAAAAAAAAAAAAAAAATTCAGGTCAGGTCGATGGAGATGTGAAAAGAGTATTGTGTGATGATAATGGTTATGATGGTGATGATGATGGTGATGATGATGGTGATGGTGATTGTGAATAACTATTGATATTTTTTGGTGGATGAGTGTGGTGCAATGTGCTTACAATAAATGCAAGTAGTGATGATGCAAGGTGGTGATGGTGGTGGTGATAATGATGATGGGAATATGTAAACTGGTGAAGAGTTGCGTGTTAATGATGGTGATGATGGTGATGATAATGTTGTTTCTGGTGGTGATGGATTTGATGGTATTATGGCGTGCGTTAATAGTGGTGATGAATCTCATAATGGTGGTGGAGACGGGGAGGCGTGTGGTAATAATAATGATGATGATGATGATGATGATGGTGTTACTAAGCTATTTAGAAGTAATGGTGATGATGTTGGTGATGAATATGGTGGTGATTAACATTTTAGTATTGATAGTGATCATAATAGTGCAGCTGATGCTAATTAGGCCTACGATAATGATAGTGATGATGGTGGTGATGATAATGAAGATAGTGATGATGATAATAGTGGTGATGACTTTTGCCTGACTGGACTTGTGTTGAGGTGAGGGGGGATGCTAGATGAGGTGGTGATGTGTGGTGATGAGAGTGGTGTAAGTGGTGGTGGTGGTAGTGGTGAGGTGTGTGGTGGCGAGCGTTGCCTGGCTTGACCGGTGTGGTGTATTGATCACCTGCACTACTTTGCCACACGCACCCACCCGCCCGCCCGCCACGCCCTCACCACCCCTCTCTCACTCACCTCCGGCACCCTAGCCCCACGCCCACCCTTCTTTCATTCCCATCACCACCTTTTCCCTTCCTTCTCTCGCTCCTTCCCTTCCCTTCCCTTCACCTCGCTTCCCTTCATTCACTCCCATCCTGCTCCCTTCCTCTCCCTCATTCCTTGATTAGAACCTGACATTAATACATATTTTAACAAGCTATGATAAAATATTAATACACATACGAATATGATTATAAAACATGTACGTTAGTGTAATTATCTTCCTCCTCTGCTATTTTTTGTTTCCAGTTTCCTTACTCCCTTCCCTTATTTCCTCACTCTCCACCTGTTTCTCGACACTTACCAATGACTTCCAGCTTCACCCACGCCACTCTTGAATTGGAATTATGGAAGTCCACCCTGCAACGGTAGATATGCGCGTCCTCCACTGTGGCGCGCATTATAAGCATGGCAGGGGGGCTGAGGTGCGCGAGGTAGTGTGCGCGACCCTGGAACACCTGCGGGTCCGCCCACGACTCGCCGCTCACGCCCAGCCGCTGGTCGTAGCTGCAGGAGCGAGATAGATTGAGCCTCGTTGGGTAGCTGGAGAGGGAAGGAGGATGGGAGGGGGGGAAAGAGAGGGAAGGAAAGAAAACGGTTGTGTCAAATAGAGAGAACGTGTCGCTTTTTAGAGAGACTGTGTAAATGACAAGCAAATTCTTTTCTTTCTGCTTTTTTTTCTTTTTTCGTATTTGTATATTCATCCCCTGCGTCACCCTCGCCTTGTTAGTGTGTGTATACTGAGCTGTGCGCTTGTCATCTCGCCACCCACATCCCTGCACTGGATAGGGTTGGTTTAATAATGAGTACGGCGAATTCTCTTGCACGTGTCTGTTCGTCGAAAAGACCAAGCTGCTCCTCACCGTCGTGGTATTTCGTGGAAAGTTGATTTACCGAACACGAACTTTGATGCTGTTCAAAGTCTCATGTTCTTGATGTTATGTGGATGGATTTTACTGGAATATTTCTTTTCCATGAAGTACTTTTCTGTGTGTGTGTGTGTGTGTGTGTGTGTGTGTGTGTGTGTGTGTGTGTGTGTGTGTGTGTGTGTACGGATGATCTGCATAGTTTCACTTTTGACGTGTAGAATTAAGTGTTTCAAGTGGTTTTCGGTGGTACCCTTTCCCTGCGTCCTTGTACTTCCATATTCATCGTTCTTAAATCACATCATCTTCTTTCCTTCTCTTAACAAGACTGTGCTGTCATAACATTGTCTCTTGTATTTTCTTTAATAACTCACCTACTCTTGTTTAATTCTATTTATCTCGTTCCTGATTTGATTGAATTTAGTAATCCACACATCCATCATAGCATTCTCATTTATGCTCCATCCATTACCGACTACTTCCTTTAATAAGGGAATAACAGCCTGGCATATATAAAGATAGATAGATAGATTATTATTATTGTTGTGTTGGGGGAGGGGCTCTTCTCTTCTCCTCTAGGGGCTTCGAGACTAAGTGAGAGGAGTCTATATGTATGTATGCACAGGTGTGTGTATGTGCACCTTGTCTTGGCTTCTCCCCTCTAAGGGGATAATATCTTGGTATACAGGTAGAGAGATATACAGTGTTATTATCATTATCATTATCATTATTATTAGTAGTATTATCATCATTATTTTCATTATTATTATGATTATTATTATTGTTATCATTATTAGTAGTAGTATCATTATTATCATTATTGCTATAATTTTTGTTAGCATTACTATTCTTGTTATTATTATTATTATTATTATTATTATTATTATTATTATTAGTAGTAGTAGTAGTAGTAGTAGTAGTAGTAGTAGTAGTACTATATATAGTAGAAGTAGTAATATCTCAATCCTGCGCCTTAGAGAGCAGAATGGCTGTGTATTCCTTTAGTCCTGTGATGCGTCGGTTTTCTATGTTGGTCTGGTTCGTTTTCTTTCATACTTGGCTTTAACTATAGCTTCAGTATCTCCTCGTAAGCACAATATTCAGGCGTTGTACGTAGTGCACAGCGTACGTCTCATTAAGGCAGTAATGGCTATCCTTGTCAAATGCATCAAAAGGCTTCATTACTGTCATTATGAGCTATTTAAGTCAATGTAACTACACCTGTACACATGACTAGGGATGGTAGTGGAGGTGATGGAGCTCTAAGGCATCCATGACATAAACAAAAAATAGAATGAAAGTTACGGAAGCATCAAGTAATAGAAAGAAAAAATAGGCATTTCATAGCATTGCTTATTAAATATGAATAAGAAATATAGTTTCTGATGATCACTAGGAATAAGGAAAAGTATTATTTTATTAAAAGGACATACAATCCCTTTAAAAGTACTTAAATCTACAATTGTCTTTAACTGGTAGATATCAAATGCAAATTTACATATTTTCAACTAATACTAATGAAAAATAATAATAAAAAAAATTGAAACAAGATGCTGCAAAACACATACTTTCCTAATTTTTTTCCTATTTTTCATCCTTCATCCACATCTTTCCCTGACAATTCCCATCCTCCCCCCCTAATCATGTGGCCGCCTCACCTGTACACGGGGGTCTCTTCCTCGCCCAGATACCAGAGGGTGAGGAGCGGAGAGTCGTGTGGCGGCGCGTTGATGGTGCACGGGAGGGATGCGTTGAAGCCCGCCACCACCTGCACATCCTCCACCTCCACCTCTGTCAGTAGGAGAAAAGAAAGGTATGTTAGCTCATGGTGGGTAAAATTTGTGTGGAGCTTTCAACAATTTGCCAAGGAGAAGTTTACTTTTCACACTCTTTGATATACTCTTACTATTATTATTACTGTTGTTTATAATATTGATAAATAATGATGGTAATAGTGATAAGGATAATGATTATGATAGTAGAAGTATTAATAATAATGATAATAGAACACTTTTATATTATGGTATATTTTACTACTGTGATACGCTGGGCAAGCGGTTATGTGTGTGTGTGTGTGTGTGTGTGTGTGTGTGTGTGTGTGTGTGTGTGTGTGTGTGTGTGTGTGTGTGTGTGTGTGTGAATCACGTTTGTTGTAAAATCCATGCAAAAGCGTGGTACAGACAAAAAGGAATAACTGGGTGTAGAGTATAATGTAATTTAGTATAACTTTTAGCAATACTCTTTGAAGTATAAAAACTGCACATGAACTGAGAAAAATACTATAATTATTTCGTTTTTTTTCGCTTATACTTAATTGCTATTTATGATTATCACGTGACGAGGTGTTTGCAAACTGCTCACAAGGTGACAGGAGCACGTGTTGGCCTCGTTCATGGTCCTAACAGGTACTCATAATGGTTAATTAATACCTGTAGCAATACAACACCTGAGAGATGACATGAAACAAAGCTCTCACAAAGACACTATTTTGAAACCAGTCATATATTTTTGCATGTCAGACAAAATTGGTTACATCGCTTGAAATGTCAAATTAGAATGAATTTTTTTTAGTTTTTATCACAGACCAGTCATAAAACAACAACTAGGTAGAATAAAAAGGATGAGAGACACTAAATGTGCATTTAATTATTAATGAAACACTGAGGCGAGCGTGAAAAATAGCTGAATATCACTGTTCTTTTCTAGTGGCCACATTAGGAATTAAACGTAACACACACACACACACACACACACACACACACACACACACACACACACACACACACACACACACACACACACACACACACACACATGAAAGGGGATACTACTGCTGCAATACGTTGAACTGAGCGTGAAATATCATTAGAGAACAGCAGAATGCATAGTGTTGAAATCCTTTAGGTAGTGGAGGAAACTTTTACACCGGATCTTGAAGTAACTTAATTGACTTGGCATCGAAACTTCAACCGTGTGACCGGCAGATTCGCAGTGGGCGGCAGGACAGAGGAAGATAGATGCTTAACTCTTACACATTACATAATCCCGGGAAAGGTAAAATGTCTGGTTAGGGTTATTGCAACAGACAGAGGATTTACAGTTTAGCAATCATGATGGCGCTCTCATCCTATCCTATACTACTCCTCTCTGTTCTCTTTCTACCCTTCCTTGTTCTCGTCTGTCTTCTATCTTGCCCTTTGTTCTTGGTCTACATATTTATCTTCTCTTACTCCTTCTCGTTCTACTTCTGTTCTCCTTCACTTCAATTTCTACATTTTCATTTTCATTTCTTTTGTTCCTTATCCTTCTTCCGGTTCTGATTCTCTCGCTTATATTACTTCGTAGCTTCCTCTCTCTCTGCTTTTTTCCCTTTCTTGCTTTATGTATTTTTTCTCCTCCTCCTCCTCCTCCTCCTACTACTACTACTACTACTACTACTACTGCTACTACTACTACTACTACTACTACTACTACTACTACTACTACTACTACTACTACTACTACTACTACTACTACTACTACTACTACTACTACTTCTACTTCTACTACCACCATCACCACCACATTAATGAGGTTGAAGAATCTCAGCTTCACTCACCCATAAGAGTGTATTTAGTTCGATGATTAGTGTGCAGTGTATAATGTATAATGTTTTGTTTGTGTGGATATGTAGTGCCTTTGATTATAACTTCCTGCATTGTGTAGCTGACCATCGCTGACTAGTGTTGATCAATAGGTTAAGCAAGGCGAGTTGTGAATATAACAGCTTTAATTTTTGTATTTGATGTTAATCTCTCTCCTGAGTCTCTTCATACACACACTCTCTCTCTCTCTCTCTCTCTCTCTCTCTCTCTCTCTCTCTCTCTCTCTCTCTCTCTCTCTCTCTCTCTCTCTCTCTCTCTCTCTCTCTCTCTCTCTCTCTCTCGATTAGTCCAAATTATCACTTTCCTCTTTACTTACAATCGTAACTGAACCGTATAACTCAACCAGTGTGTCATAAGCTCATCCTTCTTTCTATGTTGATATAATACCGTGTGTGGGTCTCTTAAGGAAGGATAATAACTAGAGGAATGACAGCCTTGGTAAATATATCCTCCTTAGGCTTACTTCACAAGGCTCTAATCTTTCTAATTTATATAGTGTTTGCATGGAGTGTTAAGCAAATCAAATAGGATAATGTTCTCTGTAAACATTTTATATCTCAAGTTTGGATCCATAGTTTGTTTCTAAGATTTTATCATACACGAACCTTAATTTTCTTACCTGTTATCTCGTATCTTTCCTACTATTTCTACTACTACTACTACTACTACTATTACTACTACTACTACTACTACTACTACTACTACTACTACTACTACTACTACTACTACTATCACTAATATTTTCACTCGTGCATTATAGGTTACATTAATTATACACATGTTTCCTAAATAGCTTATCAGGGTCTTGTTGGTGCTACTGAAGGCTTGATAAATATGAGATGAAATAGATTGGCCTGTCGAAAACTTATGCTGCTTTGGTTAAAAATCACTTTGTCATAACAGGGTGGTAGGATATTTTGCAACCCATGGATTTACGCACTGACGGATGAAAGCAAAAATGTTTAGCTGATATTCATACTTGGCAAGGTGGAAGGAGAGAGGGAGACAGAGAGAGAGAGAGAGAGAGAGTGGAGAGGAAAAATGTTACGTGTCGCTTGTCTGCACTTCACCATTTGGTAGTATATTTGTCCTTTTATCTCAGGGTATTGGGTCAGTGTTTTCTCAGTTCCCTTCCTTTGATATATTACCAGTGGAAGGGTTAGTATTTATTGGTGTGTTTTCGTTTCCGGCTTTTTTCTTTTTCTTTTTTTTTTAGCAACTATTGTACGTAAACTGGACTGAAAACACTGAATTTAGAGTTAGCCAAGTGTGTTATTTGTTTCTCTCTCGCCTTCAAAAGACTAAATTTGATAAAACTATCCCGCCACACTCAGAAAAAAGTATATAACAATGTTTTTCCATATATATTAAAGTCTTCTGAAACTTACTGAGAGGGAAAAAAAGACTGTTATCATTCACCATGTAGTATTTTTTAGAATAAGATTCAATGACAATACAAGTAGCCAATGAGATCTTTCCTTTGACTAGCCAAGAGAAGAATATACTGCCGAGTCATAATGATAAAATTACCTTTATTGAATGTATTTGTCATTTTAATGCCACATTCACGTCAATTTGGAGT
>JAXIVD010009762.1:2500-14710 GCA_036785275.1 Cancer borealis
TTCCTGGAAAAAGCCTTACAAAACTTTTAAGTTTTACGTCAGTTGATCTTATAATTCGTATATATGTGGCTGACAGGAGCTCAAACTATAATGGTCTATTGAGGGACTATGTCATTATGATGATGCAATAAAAAGGCACACATCATGCAGTACCTAAAATGCATTAAGTTCTGTATTTGGAGTAATGTATTTATGATAATGAAGTAAGGTGCAGTTAACAGTTGTGACAAAGTAAGCATTTTTGCTGCATAAGTATTATAACTATTGGTGTTTAGTAGGTCATCATAGGAAGTTTATAAATTATTAAGTCCTTGTGGTGTACTACTAACTTTTAGTGGTAATCATATATGAACATGCATTCTATTGGTTGCGTTTAGATTTTGTTTTGTTTTGCCAGTTACTTACTGGATCGTGAAGTAGTATGAGTAGATAGTCGGCAGAGTCACCACCACCGTAATCATCTGATGAATTCATCTCCCAAATCCTGATTTAGAATATATTATAATTCTTCATCAGTAATATTCCTTCTAGGAAATATGATTATGTCTACAATATCCAAATTTCAAAATAAAGTTTGATTATGAAGGTTTACAGGAGGCACAACAGAGTTAGCAAAAATAGGAACAGTCTGAGTGAACCTAGAAAGTTAGCAATGCTAGCCACTGCCACTTACAAGTTGCCAGTAAGGGATTCTTTAGGATCTGGAGGACACATTCATCACTGACTACATATCTCACCGCAATTTTTTGCTTAATTCTGGACAGTCTTAATATAGTTCCACTGTTGGCAAAGGGTAAATGTTATCCTTTACTGCAGTGGTACCTCAGTTCCCAAACTTAATCTGTTCCAGAATTGATTTTTTCCATAAGTAATGTGAAGGTGATTAATCTGTTTTAGATCCCCCAAAATGATGAAGTTTCATCTCTTTTGCAACATTAGCTCAGTATGGTGTAGGTTGTAGACTTCTCCATATAGAACTGCATAGCAAGAATAGACACATGAAAACCACTCTCATACTTTGCTATAAAATTTTTTTTTTTACCTCTATCATGGGTTTAAGACCCTGTCCACACGATCAAACGCTGCCTGGTAGGCTCTGCTTGTTTACCTGGCAAAGCCCGGTGTGTTGTGGTTCATGCGTTGGGTGATTGATGGCAGTCTTGATGTGGATTTTTGTGAGCAAACTGTTGACAAGATGATTTGCTCCATCTTGTTTCATGTTTTGGCCTTCATCTTGGTTTTGGAATCAAAATGGATTAACTTGTCTGATTCATCTTGACTCATGCATTTGCGAGAACAGATTTTGATTGAGACGGAGCAAGATGAATGAAGAGGACTTGATATAGGTGCTCACGAGCACATGCCTAAAATCAAGGCTCCTTGTCGGCTTATTTTGTAGTAATGATAATGATGATGATGATAATAATAATAATAATAATAATAATAATAATAATAATAATAAAAAGTGAATAAAAAATGAGAAGATTCACAGCGACTTTGGGCAAAGGTATGCATTGAGTGCACAGGCAAACTGAATTTAACTGATCCAATCACTCTGTTTCAGCAAGTGTGGCATAGGCTGATGGACGCATCTTCTACAGGTTCCAACAAGCAGCAATTAGTTGCTCGAAAACCGAGAATACGTTCGACAATGGAGACAGTTGATTCTCTACAAGTATGTTTGGGAACTGAATTGTTCAAGAAGGGAGCCATTCAGGAACCGAGGTATTTCATTGTATCAATCTTTTTTTTCCTTTACCTGATTCAGTGTTAGTTTTGCTGATGACAAGTTGTGAACTTATAGCCATTCTTAGGAGATGATCTTCCCAAGGATAACAGTAGGTGTAAAAAGATTGGAAGGTGTAGTACTAGTGAAGTGTATGAGATACCTAATTGAATGGAGGAGTGGTGTGTGGAAGTGTAGAATGGATTACGAGGAATACCCTGAGATGAAGGTTGATTACTTGAGGTGGTGTGTAAAAGTGAAATAGAGGGAACAAATAGAAGGAGGCCTCTTTTTGTTGTCTGAGAAAAGCTTGCAGTATTCATGGGAGCAGATAGGATTGAGAAGTGTGATGTGGCTTGAAAGTGTGATGTACGTAAGGCCATCTAAAGTAGTGAGCTATAATAGAGGGACGTGAGGTGTCAAGAGTGATTACAGAATAGGGACACTTCTAGCTGTTAAAATGATCAGGGGATATGTTTGTTTATGGCTTTGAAGGTAATTTTTTTCTTTATAAACACTGAATGTATCAGGTATAAATACCATGAGTTATTGGATCTAATGATGCCACTGTTACAGAAAATATGCAGAGAAGAATTTGGAAGTTGATAATTTTGCCAAGGATGATGAACTGGCAGGTTTCTGGATTTTCCTATACTAAAATGTTTTAGTGGACCACAGAAGGAGGGACAGAACTTGATAGCTAGCAGTCATAACAGCTAGCAATGGAGATGGTCAAGAGCTATATGGTAAGTGTTGTCTTTAATCTGTTCCTATTGTAAAAATGCACAATATACTAGCTTCATGGATGTAAAAGTTTTGGTGGTTGTTTAGGTCTCAAAATAGTGTCGTACAATATACCTAGAGAGTTTTAAGATACTTGTGAGCATTTCTACTGACCAAAAAAACTAGGCCTTCAATATTAATTGGCTTCAGTGTATTATATCCAAAAATTACATTTAGATTACATTTTTTGTTGCTATGTAATATCTCTTCCCTGAAGTGCAGTTTTGAAGAAAAAAATAGAAGCAGATGAATTAGGGCAGTATGGGATTTTATCAATATAGAGGATAACAACAGAGTAACATTAGTCCTTAATTCTAATGCACAAATGTTCTCACTCACACACAACAATATTTTTTTTGGTTAAAAAACACTCAACACTGTACACAAATAAACCTTTGCATAAAAAAAGACTATAAAAAGCATGATAAATTGTATTAAGCAGCACAAGTGTCCTTAATTGAACACATCATCTGGCAGCACTTGTGCTAACAAAACGCCTGCCATAAATAATGGCAAGAAGGTCTCTTTCCTGTGTGCTATTTTGCTTGCTTCTCATACATTTTAAGCTTTACTAAAACTGCCACAATGTAGTAGATGAATCCTAGTGGCTGGTGTGAATACTAACCCCCAAATGACATGTAGAGTTACTGCTTAGAAAATCTAGCTATCTATATATCTGGCGGTAGTTAAGACAAGGTGTCTTTAGTGTTCAGGAAGAATTTAGTCTCCCTTCCCCCTCTATATCTTGTATCATAGCAGGAAGAAACAATACAGAACATGGCTCCCCAACCTCTCGCTCCGTCCCTTATCAGTCTCCTTTTACAGCATGCAGAAAATATGGTGGCAGTATTTTTCCAACCTGGTTACCGATATTGAGTTGCAGCTTACTCTGATATATACATACTGTCAAATTATTAGAATGATTAGAGATTCATTCTTCAAGTGTTCTGTTCAAATTTTCAAGACCAATAACTTTCTACATAGGAGGGGGGCTTGCACAAAATTCCTTCATGGAATTAATGTTATCACATGCACTTGAATGGTGACTTAAGAAACAGTCTCACTTTATCTACTTTACACATACAGTTAATGTCATAGCTTCTGAAAGAGTGAACATAAAAAAGAGAAGTGAAGTTTAATTAATGAGGTGTGTGTACATATGTGTTCATGTTGGAAGAGAGGTTAGCATGAATACAATATGCCAGCCACTCATCAACTGAGTTAATACTGAATTATGGAAAATTATTCACCTCCAGGAATGAAGCATCAGTATATAAATACCTTTCTGTAATGACTGGTATGAGGAAATGCAACAACAATTAGAAGTACAGTTGTAAACTGAACTGAATTTTGTGTGGCTTACATAGTAAGTACAGCTGTATATAAATTTCTTGATCCACTCAACATAAATCACATCATAACGTAGTTTCATGAATGAATACAGCTCCACATATCCCATAGTCTTGAATATAGCTGCACTCTCCCATTTTTAATGAGAAATTAGTGAGTTGCATGTTTCCACAAATATATTAATAATAATTTTGGTTGTTCTATTTACTGTGTAAAGGATGCAGAATATGACCGCAAGCTATACAAATAATTTTAAATACATACTTTATCTATTTGTAACTGCACAATACATGACAGCCCTGAAGCCAGTCTGATTATTCACAGGCCACATTTTACTATAGACTAAGTTGTTTGCATGTTCAATTCTCAATGGCAATGAGTCAATTACCCGAGCCAGGTCATCTTATGTTTTCTGCATCAATATTGAACAAATTTCAAGCATATTCCAGAGTATGATCTTTGGAAGGAGTTCTCACTGCTTCACTTTATACTGTATAATCATTGTGCCTCAGTCCTTGCCGAGACCAATATTCAGGCTCAGAACACTAAGATCCTCTTTTCTACAGGCTTGCGGCAGATGGGACACTCATGCATGCGGTCCCCACACATCTGGCAAGTGCCATGACCACAGAGAAATATCATGTTTTTCAACCGGTCAAGGCACACTGGGCACATTGTCTGAAAATTAGGAGGAAAGAGAATTAATGTAAGTATGAATTTGTGTGAGGTATTCATTATAAACTGGGTATTTAAGTTTGCCATTTCATATACAAGTATCAATGCAAACATTTTTGTATTTTACTAAGTTTCTATATTCTAATCTAGCACCATCAATCATGACTAAAACCAGTTATCTTAGCAAGCATCGGGCTTTGTAATGACATCAGACAACTTTTGTATAAATATACATGTGCCGATAGCATCATATCATAACAGCAATGGTCTAGTGGCTAGCGGTCGGGCATACCAACAGAGTCCTGAGTTCGAGCCGGAGAATTTTTCTCTCAACAAACAACTGATAAGCACGCACAGTGAGGGCAGAAAGAGGGCAATCACGGCAAAAATAATTGAAACTGAGCAGAAGCCGAGACAGTCCCATGCCAATCAAAGGATGAATGAAGAAAACCGGGCAGTAAATAACATCAAACGCAACCCAAAATACTTCTTCAGCTACTGCAAAAGATACTAAAAAATTAGAACACAGATTGGTCCACTGAAAAACAATGAGGATAGCGTATCAACAAACCCTAAGAAAACATGCCAACTTGTGCTGCAGCAGTACAGCGGTGTGTTCAGTGCCCCCCATCCACCTACCCACACAATATCATAAACAATTCTATTGAGTTGAGTGATGACAAGCACCAAGCCCAACTCACAGACATCATCATCACACCAGAGGATATAGAAAGGGCCACACAAGAACTACAACCAAACTCAGCAGCTGGTCCAGATGGAGGGCCAGCCATTCTACTCCTCAAGTGCAGCAAAACATTGGCACAACCACTATGCAAGCTGTAGCGATGCTTCCTGGACACAGGAGTAATCCCAGAACATCTCAAAAACAGCTACCGTGTGCCCAATATTCAAAGGAGGAGACAGGAGTCTATCAAAAAATTATAGACCTGTAGCTCTCACTTCTCACCTCATCAAAATCTTTGAAAAATGTGCCAGGAATAAGATTGTGGCAT
The DNA here is from genome assembly GCA_036785275.1 of Cancer borealis. Lineage (NCBI taxonomy): Eukaryota > Metazoa > Arthropoda > Malacostraca > Decapoda > Cancridae > Cancer > Cancer borealis. The sequence continues at coordinate 8,048 of JAXIVD010009762.1, forward strand.
ACACGGAGGACCACCACCTACTCAAAGACAGCCAACATGGATTCAGGAGAGGAAGATCTTATCTGTAAAACTCCTGGCTCATCATGACTGGGTCCTGCACAACCTGGCTAAGGGAAGGAACGTGGATGTCGTGTTCCTTGATTTTGCCAAAGCATTCTACTACACAAGATCAAGGCCCTTGGCATAACAGGGAAGATGGGAGTGTGGATTCACGCCTTCCTTACAGGACGCCTTCAAGCAGTCGGAAAAAGCAGAGGTGATCATTGGAGTGCCACACGGTTCAGTACTGGGCCCTCGCCTCTTCCTGATCCATATGGGAGACATTGGTGAGAGGGTGGGAGACTCATTCCTCTCCTCTTTTGCTGATGACACCAGTGTGAGTCTTGCCATCACTGCTGAACATGTGCCTCGCCTGCAACACCACCTCAACACAGTGTATGCTTGGGCAACAACAAATAACATGAGCTTCAATGAAGACAAATTTGAAATATTAAGGCACGGCAAAGAACATCATATCAAGGAAACCACAAAGCTTTACACTGAAGGAGGGCAAGAAACCTGGGCACAGCCACAAGTCCAATGCCTGGGTGTGCCCATCAGTGAACACTGCTCCTTCCACCACCACACTGCAGAGACAGTGAAAAAAGCTAAAGGACTGGCTGGCTGGGTGCTAAAAACCTTCACTACCAGGGAACCTCAAACAATGCTGATCCTATGGAAGACCCTAGTGCAGTCCCTGCTGGACTACTGCAGCCAGCTATGGTCACCACACAAGAGAGGTGACATTCAGCTACTGGAGGGACATAAGGAGCTAAGGTAGTAATAGAGGATGATGTAGATGTGACGGGAAGGGAGGCTGGAGGAGTGGTAAGAGTGGAAGAGAGAGTCGGGACAGCGGAAGACACAGGGGAGGGAAGAGGGGCAGTAGAAGGGGCGCTGGAAATAGGGACGGTAGAAGGAGGAACAGGGGGCAGGTGAGATGAAGAGACTACAGGGGTGCGAATAGAGACCGTGGTAGTGGTAGAGAAGGATGAGGAACAATAAGGACCGAACTCTGGGGGAGGCGGGATGGTGGTAGCAGGAGGGAGAGAAGACGCGGGAGGTGAGGCATAGGATGGAGTAGCATGAGAAGCTGTGGAGGGGGCAAGAGTACAAGGGAGAGTAGGGGGAGTAGAAGGTGATATAGTAGTACGGGTCTGAGGAACAGGCAGAGAAGTCGAGACCAGGTCCATTGGGCAGGCAGAGGCGTCAGGGGGGGGCGACCAGCAGCAGAGGCCTTGAGGGACTGGTCAGGTAACACTTGAGGGGGGCAAAGTGAAATTTTCGGATCCATAAACTGATATGAATTTGTAAGAATGGCATCGGGGATCACGGGTAAATCACCTATCGGATCGGCAAAAGGGGCCGAGCGCTGCTGCCGGGGACGGGGTACCTTGTCCCCCACAGGACTACCCGGTTTAAAAGGTAGCCCTTGTGGCACCAAAAGTTTGCCCCGCAGCGTCGAGCAAAGACCCCGGCCTCGATGCCTACCGGCCCAGGCACCCTCCAGCCAACACAGGACGGCCCACAACGGGCGATACCCCTGGCGGGCGGCACCGGTGACCCACACCAGCCTACGGTCGGGATCATCTTGTCGGTCCTGACGGACACGCAAGCCCCCTCACCACATCAAGGTAGATCCCATGGGGGGGCAGCAGCAAAGAAGGGACAGGTACCGGGTCATCTACATGTGGAAGATCCTGGAGGGGCAGGTACCTAATCCCGCACCACTCGCACTGCAGCCATACACCACCGAGAAGATTGGTCGCAAGTGCTTAAGGCAAAGCCTACCAATCTGGGCTCCAGAGAAGATCAGGACCCTGCTGGCATCTAGCCTTACTTATGAGGGATCCAAAACCTTCAATGCACTACCAAAAGAGGTGAGGAGTATTACTGGCTGTCTGGAAATTCAAGTCTGGTGTCGACAAGTTCCTGCTGACGGTGCCAGATGAACCCCCAGTGCTGGACCTACAACACCATACCGGATCAAGTGGACTTTACAGATTGGGATGCCAGGATCGGAAGAAGCAGTGGACCGCCATGACTGTGAGGAAGTCCTCAACATTATACCAAGAATAGCCCCTGTAATTTTACCTCCATCTCCTAATCCTCCTGAACTGCAGCGAGTGCCTGGAGGGAGTTTCGACACTCCAACTGTTCAGTGGTGGTCTTACTGAGCCCTTACACTAGACCCAGTCATCTCCACCACCTTCCATCCACCATCATCAGATGCCTTACTAGGTACGACACCTGAATTGGGCGACTCAGAGCGAAGAACTCTATTTTATCCACCACATCCTCTAAATCTGAAATCCTCTGAAGGAGATTTCAGAATCACTCCACACTCACTACCACTAAAATGCATTTTTGCGGACACCACACCAGCACCTCCAACACCACCACACCATCACCAGCCACCGACTCCGTCACACTATCACCACAACACCACTCGACACAGAAGTAGCCATCCTTAGCAGCTAACAACACACATCCTCCCTCTACACAGCACCTTTTATTTTTAATGATCTTTTATTTTTAATGATCTAGTGTTCCAATTAATTATGTACTGCATGTAGATATGCTTACCTGTTCCTTTATATCATGTAGCTGCTGCTGGAGCTTTTGCAAGTCAGCTGAGGACATATCGCGGGAGCCATTATTCATGAGAGGACCAGTAGGGCCAGGTATTGCTACACCAACTGTTCCTGGTCCAGACACTGTCAGATGACCTGCAGTATTATTATTGTTGCTTCCTGAGGCACTGCTGCTAGCAATAACACCAACACTGCTACTACCACCACTGGCCCCACCACCACTGCTGCTGCTGCTTCCACCACTGTTGCTGTTATTGTTGGCATGGATAACTCCAGGGAGGTTGGCGGCTGTGGCTGCAGGTTGAGACATTATTTTAGAGAAAATTTAGTTTTAATGCAAATAAATGCATTAGTGATGTTAGTAAGATTGCATCTTAAATCTGCATGTTACAGCCCCATACAATGCACTCGGCACCACTACCTTAAACAATCATATCTTTCAAATTTTTTTTATTTCTATATTTTTATTTTTAACTTTGGGGACATCCTGTGTTCTGATAAGTAGGATGCAGAATAGGGGACTGAACCTTGTGGTATCAAACATGCTTTATGTGAATTTTGTATGAATTTATGATGAATGTGTGTTCTGTGAAGTCCGTAATCTTTGAGAAAATAAATCTCATCAAAGACAACTACAAATTTGTCTGACTAATTTATATATTGTAAGAAAATTTTTCATTAAAAATAGAAATTGAAACGCTTTACCTTGACCTCCACAACACACAATGAAGGGAATCTGCTTCTCAATGACACCTCTGCACTGCACACACTTCTTCATGAGGGAAGCACAGTTGTCACAGGCACACATGTGGCCACAAGGCTGGAAGAGCACGGTTGCTTGTTTGTCCGAACACACCACACACTCCTCAATCTGTGGAACAACATAGGAATTGTGCAAGTGTTCTTCATTTCAATCCAAAGCGGTTTGCTCCTGGCTATTATTCTAAGATTAACAGAGCTCTTTCCTTACTCATGAGAATATTTTTTATGGTCAAACTGTGGGAGTTTATGAGATGACGGCGAAAATAGTTATATACTAATTGAGTTACAATATAACGGAATTGGGGCAAAGTATTCATGCAAAAAATCGTAAAAAAAGTGGTTGAGTTGCTCATTTAGATGACTGGGCCATTGTAATACAAGTATATTACACTACCAGCAAATAAAGGAGTAATTATATTTATTTTTTGGGGGGAGAGACCTCTTTAAAGGTGGCAAGAGAGATCAACAGAGTATGAAAGTTAAAAATGTGAAATAATAATAGGAGTCCAGAAAGCAAGACTGGCATAATTGTGGCTTACTCTTTGGGGTGTTTTTTTCCGGAACTTATGAGGCACCAGAGACAAACAAATTAATAAAACAGTTACATGGTTAGTCAGGTCAAAATTTTGTTTGGCTTTACCTTGGTTCTGGACTGTACTGGTTCCTTGCACATAAGACATTTCTTTACTCTAGGAGAGCAAATAGAGCAGGTGGCAATGTGACCACAAGGGCCAAATAAGGTATCTCGCTTGGTGTCAGAGCAGACCATGCACTCCTCAAGACTCTCCTCAGGGCACACCTCAAGGGCTCCCATGTCCCCAGACCTTTGGGTGAAAGGAAACAAAAATAGTTATGATATCACAGTCCTGAGTGAAAGAAGCAAAATGATATAGCTAAAACTACAATAATAAGGTTTTATATAAAAATGGCAAAAACAACTAATGAATTAACTACAAATAACTTAATGGAAACATACGCAATCCAAATGCCCAAAGTACACAGGGATGAGGTTTGTACCAAAACTGAAGAAGGGGAGACATTACCAATTCAGTACCCTAAAAGGCTACATAGTGTGTACAACCTAACCAAGTCCTCTGCCAACACTCACACAGACTTGTCCTTGTAGCACTTTGTGAGAGCTTTGCACAAGTTGGGGTCTGGACACAGGTCGAGGGGTGTTTGTCCCTTCTTGTTCTTTATGTTGAGGTCAGCACCATGAGCAGCCAGCAAACAGGCAATGGAGGCGGGACTCTTCTTGTCCACGCCCTGAGTCCCCAGACCCATCAGTAGCTGAGGCGACTTCAAGAGCATAAGGTTTAGTAATATGCCACAGAGTACAAGTGGAAATAAATATGTTATTCATGTACCTTTCTGAAATATGTTGGAGTGTATATTTTTCGGTGCTACAAGCTAGTGCTAAAAACATACATTTTGAATAGTTTACTTATCTACTGTCAAATCAAGTAAATAAAAAAATAAACCATTTATTCATTTATGGTAAAAATGCACCTAACAGTTAGCTTTATATTGTCAAATACCATGTCGGTTTAGTAAAATGTTGAAGTATAAAAAAATTGCTGTGAGAAACATCCTGAAGTGTGGGGAATAAAAAGTTACTTGAGTTTTAAAATGGTGCTTAATGAAGTCTGTATACAATGGAACACCAATATATATAGTCCTAAACACAGAAGTAGGATTTGAGAGAGAGAGAGAGAGAGAGAGAGAGAGAGAGAGAGAGAGAGAGAGAGAGAGAGAGAGAGAGAGAGAGAGAGAGAGAGAGAGAGAGAGAGAGAGAGAGAGAGAGAGAGAGAGAGAAAACATTACGTAAATAAAAGTTACCTGGTAGATTTGATTGTATGATTTTGCCAAATCATTTGACATTATCTGCAACAATACTTTTATTCTAAAGTTACAATATTCATCTATTTATGGGAAGGTTGGTATTATTTTACATCTTCACCATAACGTTCTTGAGAATTCAGGGTTATATTTTTGCATTATCTGATGCATTTTGAGAAGGTTTTCTTAATTACATTTCCGTCGCAAATTCTTAGTTAGTGAGATATTCAATGTTTTCCGTGAGACCTTTTTCTCTTCGAAATATAAAGTTCAGTTTGGTTTAAACAAGGTTCTGTTATTTGTCAATGTAGGTTAAGGTTTGGTTAGGTTAGGTTACATTAATATAGAAGTTATCAAATGTTCTCTATGACCAAAAGTAGGGAGTTGGACGAGGTGCAGAGGCAAGACCCAGACGTAAACAAACGCCATTATGGTGAAGATGTAAAGTATTATCGGTTAGGTTAATATAGAAGCTATCAAATGTTCTCTATGACCAAAAGTAGAGCGTTGGACGAGGTGCAATCCTGAAACGCAGACGTACAAACGCCATTATGGTGAAGATGTAAAATTTTACCGGAGGGTTCTCTATTAGCTACATCAATTTCTTAATAGAAGAAATATGTCTGCTGTGGTTAATGGAAAGCAGAGACCACCTAGAAATGTTACTATAGGGTACCGTATTATTTTTGATATCACTCTGCCAATACAAAATTTCTGCAGACGACCATAAAATGTGTCAAAATCAATACCTTTTCTAGTCATTCTTTGTTTGTACTCCTAAATATGATTCCTAGGGCAAGGTCATCCAGGTGAGCAGCACGAACATTTCATGAATATAACATAAATGTATACCTATGTTCGTCATCTTGATGGTGTAACACAAACACATCTCATTACCAAGACAAATAACCAGCCCTGACCCAACACTTGTTACTATAGTCTTATCACTTCAATTTTCAAAGGCCTACTAAATCACCTTGCCAAGCCACCTCACTCCACCCTGACCAAACACTTGCATCAGTCCACACATATCACTACCTGACGGTAACATGGTGTGGCAATGCGGCTCGGCTTCACACTACATCATTACTCCACTGTCTAATCACCACCCACACAACTACCTTAGAATAAACTCGTGTGTTTTACGAAAGTAGATTTTTGTCCCTAAAACCTGACCTACTGCCATGGATTCGTCTTTCTTAGTATGTACTTCAAACTCACTCATAGTCTCGTATATCCTCCCGAAGAAAGTGAAAGATGATGATGCACGGGTAGGTCCTGCAGTTCTCTTCTAGACTTCTGCTCACCACTGAGAGGTTAGAATAACGAATGATATTTATGAACCAGTAAAGGACTGCTTTGAGACACGAGTCGATCAGAATGAACCACCAGCAATGCATCACTATTCTATAAAAGTGTAAACTATTAC
>JAXIVD010009763.1:0-12500 GCA_036785275.1 Cancer borealis
CTACAGCTTTTGGGTTTCACACAATAATCTTTCTCATAATGTATCCTTTCCTCACACTTAAACTCTTCCACATTTCACTCCTACCACCTTTCCTCATCAACCCACACACTGGCCTCCCTCCAGTCTCCCTACCGCCCTCTTACTCTCTGCTACACCATCATCCTACGCCTCTCCCTTCGTACACTCAACTTTCCTCACCTGCCATTCCCAGTAACCTCGAGTGACCTGAGTCCCTGTTGGCCACTGACCTTCGTGACCACACTCAGGATGGGCGAGTCGTTATATTGGTCGTTTCCCTAATGTAGAGTCGTTAGGGCCGCCCTCGTTCCTACGTGGAACGACGAGACTGCACCCACCTACCTGCCGCTGCCACCTGGACTGGATTTTTTTCTTGTGTGTCTAAGTGTGTGTATTGTGTGTGTGTGTGTGTGTGTGTGTGTGTGTGTGTGTGTGTGTGTGTGTGTGTGTGTGTGTGTGTGTGTGTGTGTGTGTGTGTGTGTGTGTGTGTGTCTGTGTTAGTGTGTGTGTAGGGGGGGGGGGGCATGCAGGGAATGAAAAACCAACAAAAGGTAGCCACACACACCCAAAAAAATGCATACATAGACATAAAAAAAAGTTACGAAACTATTTTGCATTTCATGTTTATAACCGTGAGGCTCGACTGTCCCCGGCCACCCAATACCCACGATTTTGCGGGTCTGTTTTTACGCTGTTGTTCTTTTATTGTGTTGTGTGTGTGTGATTGTGTGTCGTGCTACTCCTGTCCACGTGGGGGGGGGGTGGAGGAGGGGGGGCACGCATGGTTTTATTTGTGCTGGTATGTGTTTTTTTTTTAGCATGTACATTTTTTTTTAGATATATGTGTGTACGTGTGTATGTATGAAAGAATATTTTTTTCTTCTTTTATTTGGTTGTGGTTAGATATAAACAGTCCAGTTCGTAACGTAACGTAAAGCTTGGTGGTAGAACACTGAAGGACAACAGAACATAGCCTGGCTTGATCACTTTGAAAAAAAAAAAAAAAAAATTTCGCTGTTACACGGCAGGTTGAAATTATTGTTAATTCATACGATGTAAAAAAAATCTTAGTTGCTTTCAAAGTCATAAATCGTTGGTATTTTGCGTATAGTGTGTGTGTGTGTGTGTGTGTGTGTGTGTGTGTGTGTGTGTGTGTGTGTGTGTGTGTGTGTTTGCTGTATTATATGTGTTTATGTCTCGTGTTTTGGTGCAGTGACGGCATTGTGTTATATTTAGATCAGACTCTTTCATGCTCATCTAGTGGCAGTAACCGTGAACCGGTAGTAAAAAATGAATAAATAAATAAATAAATACGGCTGCACCACCACTGGTCGAGGTCGTCAACCTGCGCTCTGAAGAAAAAACATAAAAACACACATGAGTTTCTTAACGTCAAACGAAAATAGAAAAATAGAAAAATACATAAAACTTGTAATGCAAACAAACAGTGGACTTTACTCAGGTATTTTAGAAGTATTGGCTTGTTTGATGCATGTGTATTTGTTTTCCTTTGTCTTGAAAATAATTGATAACTCATGTATTTTCTTGTCATCATCGTCTAATAGCTCATCAGTCGTTGTAATCTGTGTGCCTTTCTTTGGTTCATCCTTATCTCCAAACTTTGAGTCTGGTTTAGCATGTAATCCTTCCCATCACTTGAAGTTCTAACACTCTCTCTCGCTCTCTCTCTCGCTTTTTTTTTTTATCTCTCTCTTTCTTTTTCTGCGTTGCCAACCCCTCGTACTTTGGACTAAAATACGTGTCCATAATATATGTAATAAACTCTATGAAGTGATATAATCTATTATATAAAAACCTTTCATGGTTCGTGCGGAAAAGAAACAGATTATAGCGTGTACATAGGCAATAAACATTATAGATTAGGACATTTCTTTAATTGTTTCATCCTTTATTTGCAGGTGTCTCGTCAGCTGCCATCGAGTAACAAGGCAACGACGGCCAGACACTTCAAGGACGAGTGAGGACCTGTGCTGCCAAGGTTAGTCTCTGATCAATGCCAGTGATATGTGTTTGGGAACCTCAAGGGGGACATCTGTGAAGTGTGATACTACATTTTCTTCTCGGAGGCGGGAATCAACTATTTTTTTGAATTTTCTTTTATATAATCCGTGTAAGAAAATCAATATTACGTCTATGGGATTCTTTCAATATTGTATCGGCCGTACAGTACTTTGCGAAGAATGTTTGCTTCTATTTTCCGTGTTTGAATATTATTAGGGCTGTCAGGGCAGAGTAAACGCGAGGAGACAGAGTGGCAGGTGAGGCCCATTATCTTGATTGGTAGAGAAAACGTCACATGCACTTCTGCCCCCTTTTTTTCTCTTATCCCTCCTCCTGTACCTTCTCCCTTACTTTTTTTTTTTCTCTCTCTCTCTCTCTCTCTCTCTCTCTCTCTCTCTCTCTCTCTCTCTCTCTCTCTCTCTCTCTCTCTCTCTCTCTCTCTCTCTCTCTCTCTCTCTCTCTCTCTCTCTCTCTCTCTCTCTCTCTCTCTCTCTCTCTCTCTCTCTCTCTCTCTCTCTCTCATAAACAGACTTGTCCTTGAGGCATATCTCGTAAAAGAAGACATTTTGCAGATTTATTCGTCTTGCAAAAATATACAAACTTCCAAGTAAGACATAACAGTAACTCTTGACAAACAAAGCGTCTTACTGTCTTACTTACATAGAGAGAAAGATAAGACGAAAAAGAAAGAAAGAAAACGTAGAACAACGGCTCGTGTTAAGTAGCAAGTAAGCAGCTGCAGGCAGACTCACGGGGAGATAATGACACTTGGTAATTGGACGATTGTAGCATTTACGGGCCGCTGGGGTTAATATGTTGCTCCCCCATTGCCTCCTCTCCCTGCCTTACCCCACCTCGCCATGCCTCGGCCAGCCTCACCCAGCCCAACACGCCGCTTTGACATGTAAACACCGAAGTAGTTCATTATATGCTAATGGGTGCTGTTACCTCCCTGGACTCTAATTATTTGGCCCTTAACCTTAGTAGTCCCATTTATCACTCATTTTGCAGATAGTGTAGGGGCGAAGAATTTTGAGTAAAGGGTGCAAACAGGGACTAAAGCTTATTGTATTTGTCCTTAAAATCTCAAATATCGGGTATGAATATTTTAAAACAATGAGATTGAAAATTATACAATGGATGTTACTATATGTTTTTTCAATGGCCAGCTGTTTTGTTATTATTTGTATGCCATTATTCCGTTAATAATTATGCAGTGAATTATCAATACCTGTGCTTTGTGTTGAAAATTAAATGAATAAGAGATGAACTGTGTGAGCTCGTACGTGTATGTTGTGGTGATGTTGATGGTGATGAATATAAAGTGATGAATATAATACAACTGATCATCTTAACGCAACTTGTAATACAGTCAATACATTTTTTGCATTAAGTGATGATTCTCTCACTTTATATTTTCTCACTTATAAAGCCAATTGACCTCCGAGGCTGTAATGGTGTGAAAGGTAACTTGTGAGTGTGATTGCTATTTCCCGTGACATTTACAGTTTATTTCCCTGCACTGAATATTTGTAAAGTGTGCATTCAAAGTAACGTTAAGCCAAGTCAGACGTGTTGCTATATACAATCAAATCAGTGGCAAAGGGTAGTTTTTTTGGCCGGAAATTGGAGAGTTTCGTGATTAAAGAAACTATACACGTAAGGAAAAAAACAGGAAAAGGGAATCAATTGAAATCCGTGGACAAAATTGGCACTTGGTCGTACTCAGGAACCAATCATCACAGTTTTTATGTACTACTCGCAATCATGCATATACGAGTATTTGTGTGGTTGTGTTCCTCTCTCTGCGATGAAAAGAAGAAAAAGAGAACATTGGTAGGGGAGATGAGGCTCATTACACACACACATTTGATAACGGGTCTGAAGAAGGAGGGACGAGGGAGTGGGGGGTGTATGTAGCGTGTTTCCTGCGGTCCAATGATGCATATGTGAATCGTGAATGTGCTGTGAGTTTAATGTTTCTGAACTAATCTTTTGTGTATAATTTTACGGTAACATTATTAACAGAGTCTAGGATAGTTTGGTCAGGTTTAAAGAATAACAGATATGATGTTAATGTTGAGATTGTAAAGCTTTTTGTTATTATAAAGTCATAATTTGGGATGTGATCAATACCTCTGGCCTGCATCATTTAGTTATTATATCGTGTTTGAGGAGTAAACGCCTTGTTAACTCGAGACAGGAGCATTAAACTTCACACACTACCAAATTGAAAAGAATACCAACAATGATTGATGGACATTTCTGTTTTTCTCCCCATTCACTTTTACACCCACCAAATCAAAAGCAATTTCAGCCACATCACATGGAATTAAAAAAGCAAATACCTAGTGTTATATAAAGATAAATAATAGATAAACGTGCATGAATATAAATCTAGGAGCAGCAAAGTGGATAGAAATGACCGACGAATGAAAACACAGATAAACAAGGAATTCAGAACGTGGCCGTGCTACTACCAAGGGAAAGAAATTGATAAGCAAGCATATTTACCCGCGCCCTCCTCTTCCCCGTCCCCCACGTGATTGCTTGCTTGGTGATTCATGCATGCAAATGAAAGCAAAAGTGTGTTGGCTCCCTGCTTATCATTGGGCAGCAGGCAGGAGTAGGAGCAGGAGGTGAGGAGGGGGATGAGAACGGTGCATGGTAGTGGGCGAGGTGGGCAAGGGAGGTTGTGGGTTGGATGTAACGAAGATGAGAGAGTAGGTGTGGGTGGAGTGTGGCATGAAGCAGGCTAAGGGTAATTGGCAAGTTCTTAATGATCTTCGTAATTTAAAACTAAAATGTTTTTGTGTAGCTAGTAGTAGTAATAGCATTATGATTACTAATACAAGAATATTTATGATCTAATACTAATTGTCTAAAATTGTATTAATATTCAACGCCAAACCAATTGCGAGATGTGAATGTAAAACAGGAGAAGTAGGTGAACCAAGCTTACTTTAATAAACACGGAAGAGAATTGCTCTGACGGGCTACTATTATCAAGGGAAATACTGGAGAGTTCAGGTCTACTGCGCCCCACGCTGCCTTGCAAGTGAGGGCAGGTGTTAATGAGTACAGTTAGCGAGTAATTACTTGTCAACGTCTTCATTATCATGTAGAAATCCACCTGCGACGGTCATCCCCTTCACCCTATAGAGTCCCTGTCAACGGGGTAAAAGTATCGTCCCTCTCCACTTATCCTCCATCACAGTACACTCAACGCTGTCCCTCACCTGAACATGACTGTCACGCAGCAAACATCTACGCACACCAAAACACTAGGTAAAAAACAGAAAGAAATCATCATCACCAAGTTACTCCTTCCTTCCAGTGTTTCAATTAAGGTAATATGGGTGTCTATATAGCTATCACGAAACCATGGGGGCGTGGCTTAGCTTAGGTTAGGCTTAAGAGAACGGGAGTACGGTGAGGGAAAAATGATACTCTCTTATAACTCTATTAGTACTTCATCATATCATCATAAGAACATATACAATTACAGTTATATAAATAAATCTTAAATAAAGGGACATCATTAACACAGAGTCCATTATATACTAAGTGATAGAACAACCAGCTGGAGAAGAGCGGTTGTCTTTCAAGGTAGGGCGCTCACAGAGGAGAGGTCGAGAGAGGATGATCTCTCTCCCCACTCCCCACGTCAGGCAGAGGTCAAAGGTTGAATAAGTGCAGTGAAAACAAATAGGTATGTGTAGGAGAATTATATAACTTTACATTGATAATATTGAGCATTGAGGGAGTTTATCATTATATTTCGTTTAACAGTCACATGAATAGATGAAGATGAACATTCACATAATATTTTCATGTCCTGGAACGGGGGAGAAATTTATGCTTAGCAGATACAGAATGTCAATAGGTGAGTTTTACTTTGACGAGTCCGTGACAATGCCCAACACATCATGCTAGAATTACTGCTTCATACATTGATCGCCTTGATATATCCTTGTATGGATTACTCGTATTCCTGAATTATCAAAAGGTTCATTTATCATCTTTCGTCACTTTAATGGCGTAATACCGAAGGTGAGCACACATACACACAGAGACAGAGAGAGAGACAGAGAGAAAAAATAACTCTTATGAAACAACCTCAAGTCAAGAGGAAGGGAAGGAGTGAGAGGCGGGAAGGTGAAGACGATAGAGTACGGAAACATAACTTGCAAGGAGAATGAAGGTGTTAGCGGGTGGGTATTAAGGAGAGAGTAGGAGAGAGAGGGAGGGAGGGAAGGAGTCCACGCCCATTTAAGGTGCGGCTGTTGCTTACCTGATCCAACGGAGTAATATATTCATGAAGCATAAATGGTTTAAGTCCCCTGGCGGTGTTTTGGAGCAATTCGTGGGAGTTAGGGAGGGAAGAGCAGCCTTGACGTTGGTTGGGCCCTGGAGTCCGCCCTCCCGTCAAACTAGACGCGGCAGCAGGACACTCAAATTGAATTACTTTATAGCAGGCCAGCGACCTTTTGCTACAAGGAAGTCCACTATTTCCGCTTTGTTTCTTCAGTAAAGTCACCGAATCTTTGTTTCTTTCCCGTACAATATAACAAAAGACAAATAATTTCCTTTAGACTATCATTTTAAAGACAAGAACGTAGAAGGCGAGTGTTATTCTATTTTCCTTTCTTCATACACCCTTGGAGGCGTAACTGGTGGTTCGGTCCTCTCTAGTCTCGCACGTGGGATGCACACAAGGCTTACTATTACAACCCCCACGTCAATAGTTAAAACGAAACGACAATTAAGTAAATAGACATGCTGGGTGACCATGAAATTCAAAAGCCTCACCCAGGATACCCAAACTGCTCGCTCAGGAAAGAAAATTCTTCCATGTCTTTCACAAGGTAGAAAGGGAGGTAGGAGGTGGAAAGGGAAGTAGTACACATCCCTGTGGTTATGTGAGTGGCGGAGTGAGGGACAGAGGGAGGGACGGAGGGAGAGAGAGAGGAACGGAGGGATGGAGGGAGGGAGACAAAGATACGAGGGTGGGATGATGACTCGGTGCTGAAGTGAGGCGAGGTGCCAACATGTACTTCATACGGTCCGAAATAGCAAGGGAAAATGTATTGCAGAGATAGACACTTAGATTCTTTGGAAGATTAGTGATGTAATTTAAAGTTTTATGTTATCAGTATCGAGAATATCACTCTCTCGTTTCTATCATTTATCTGTGAAGAAGTCGACGAGTAGTGGCTGATAGTGATGATGATGCTTCTACAGTCACGTAGCATCAGCCTTGTGGCGAGTCCTGAAAACACATTGCAGTCAAGCTTCGATTTGGGCCTTTTTTTCTGGTTCTTTACGTAAATTTTTTTTTTTTATTTCATCTACAGCCTTTATTTTTATGAGAGTTGTATATGGAAAGGTGAATCAAGAAAGTAATTGTGGTTAATAAAAGGTGGCGAATAATAATTTCATGGCAGACATGCAGCATCTCCCCCGGGCAACGCACATGCTAGATTATCCGTAAGAGAATTGTTTACATACATTTTCTTTATCAATCCACTAACGGAAGATACTAATTATAACATTATACTTTATTTTATATCACTAATCTCCCAAAGAATATAAGTGTCTATTTCTGCGATACATTTTACTTCACTATTTCGGACCGTATGAAGAGGTACATGTTGGCACCTCATCTCACCGCAGCACCGGGGGGGAAGGAAGCCAGTGTCGTCGGTGCAGCGTCCCTTATGTGTTCCTATTGAAGTGTGTGCGCTTGCGTCCTCGGCCGGGATTCAAGGGAAGTTGGATGAAGGTGAAGAGGCTTGCATCCGTTGAAAGGAAAAAGGAAGGAGGAAGAGTAAGTGTGTGACTGCTTTTTTGTCTATAAGGGTGAGGATATAAGGTAGGGAGGGAGGTTAAGAGAGGTGACGCCATGATGTGGTAAAGAAGCCGGCACAGCGGAGCCTGGCCCTACCTTGGCTATGAAGTGCAGTCAGTTCCAATGAGGTTAAGATGACTTGCTCCGACTTAATTTAAATTTTGGATATCGCATACGGGAGCTAGTAATGTGTGTGTGTGTGTGTGTGTGTGTGTGTGTGTGTGTGTGTGTGTGTGTGTGTGTGTGTGTGTGTATGTGTGTGTGTGTGTGTGTGCGCGCATGTGCGTGTGCGTGTGCGCGTGCGCGTGCGCGTGCGCGCGTGCGCTTGTGATCCCCGGGGAGGTGGTGGTGGTGGTAATATTAGCCTCATAAGGGCCAATAGGTCTGCTGATGCTTGTTGTACCTTTGTGTTTCTTATGTTCTTCCTCCTCTCCTGTTCCTTTTTTTTCCCCTCTCCTCCTCTTCTTCCTCCTCCACATTTATGACGAGACAAAAGCGGTCGATATAATTTATCTCGACTTTCAAAAAGCGTTTGACAAAGTTCCCCACAAACGGTTATTAAAAAAATTAGAATCACACGGCATATCTGGAAATATTCTTAAATGGGTTGAAGACTGGCTTTCCGAAAGAAGACAACGCGTTGTCATAAACGGTAAATCATCTAACTGGCGAGACGTTAAAAGCGGGGTGCCACAGGGCTCAGTACTTGGTCCCATTCTTTTTCTAATTTACGTAAATTATATTGATGAAGGCCTCACTTGTAAAATATCAAAATTTGCCGACGATACGAAAATCACGAGTAAAGTAACTACAACCGTCGATAAACTACAATTTCAATCAAACCTCAACATGTTAGTCAATTGGTCAAAGAAATGGCAAATGAAATTTAATGTTGATAAATGTAAAGTTTTGCATATCGGTAGCAATAATCAATTCAATAAATATACAATGAATGACTCCGAACTTTCCAAGGTTAACCATGAAAAAGACTTAGGGATAACTATTAGTAACGACCTCAAACCAGATAAACATTGTTCAGACGTTGTAAAAAAAGCTAACAAACTGGTCGGTTTCATCGGTAGAACTTTTGATTATAAATCTGAAAAAGTTATCCTTACATTATATAATGCACTCGTACGCCCTCATCTAGAATATTGCATTCAATTTTGGTCAACATACTATAAAAAAGATATTAATAAGCTGGAGAGAATACAAAGAAGAATTACTAAAATGATCCCAAGACTGCGAAACAAGTCTTACGAAGAACGTCTAAAGGAGCTGAACTTATTCAGTTTATCCAAACGTAGGCTACGAGGGGATCTAATTGAGGTTTTTAAAATTTTCCATGGTTTTGATAATATTAACATAAACGATTATGTAACTACCGATCTCACAAGCTCCACCCGTAACAATGGCTTCAAGATCATTGGTAAGCGCTTTAGATCAAATGAAGCGAAGCACTTTTTCTTCAATAGAATCGTAAATGTTTGGAATTCTCTCCCAGCACAAATTGTCAACAGTACTACAATTGAATCATTTAAGAAAAAACTCGATAAGCACTTAGCATCTGTTCACCAAGTCGAATATTTCACTACTGCGTAGATTTTTTTATTTTTTATTTATTTATTTTTTTTTTTATAGCATAGATTACTCCTTGTTTTTTATTTATTTCCTATACAAATTCCATGTTAGTTTTTTCATGCTACATGGTATCACTTCCTCTTCCGGCCAGCTTCGGCTGGAGGGAGGGGTGGGTGGGGAGGAGCCTTCCACTTTGCTGTCCTTTTGTCTCTATCACGTAGATATTATAGTAGTAGTAGTGTAGCTAAACAGACAGCCTCGTTAGGTCCAGTAGGACTGTTGCTGTCTGTTCTTCCTTTGTACTCCTTTGTACTCCATCAGCTAGCTCCCTTCTGGCCTTTCTTACAATATAGATGGCCTCATTAACCCTTACTCTGTGGTGTTTTATGAGGTCAGGTCGAGACTGGCAGGAACAACACACGGGCTTGGCTTTGGGCTGAAATAGGGCTTGTCACGGCGGGAGAGAACCAGCGTCTCGCATCCCTTAAAAGACTCGTAGGAACCTGCAGTTGATGAGCCAAGTTTATGTGTGTGTAACTGTGTGTATGTGTGTGTGTGTGTGTGTGT
This sequence comes from Cancer borealis, assembly GCA_036785275.1. NCBI lineage: Eukaryota > Metazoa > Arthropoda > Malacostraca > Decapoda > Cancridae > Cancer > Cancer borealis. Next base: position 10,040 of record JAXIVD010009763.1, read on the forward strand.
GTGTGTGTGTGTGTGTGTGTGTGTGTGTGTGTGTGTGTGGTGTGTGTGTGTTTAGGGGCGTTATAGTGTCTTTTAATCGTATACTTCGTACTTACTAAGAGAAGTTTTATGGTGTCATTGTAACACATCAGTTTCCTAAGCAGCGTTTAGGTTAGGAATGGTGGATGTAGGGTACATAAAGAAAGAGAGAGAGAGAGAGGAGAGAGAGAGAGAGAGAGAGAGAGAGAGAGAGAGAGAGAGAGAGAGAGAGAGAGAGAGAGAGAGAGAGAGAGAGAGAGAGAAGAGAGAGAGAGAGAGAGAGAGAGAGAGAGAGAGAGAGAGAGATGAGGGGATGGGCTTCGTGTTTTCAGTAATGGTGCCATTATATAAGATATTTTCATGCCAATTGACGTTTCTCAGAAGAAAAAATCTAGGTCACATATGCCGCCATGTGTTGCTAGTTTCAACTGTTCTGTTACTTACTCCTCTGGTCATTAGTAACTTAACTTTCTGTACTGTTTTGTCTCCGGGGCAGAAGGCTTTACGGTTTAATTAGTGTGTAACTCATGGTGTGTGTCAGATCTCTCTCTCTCTCTCTCTCTTCTCTCTCTCTCTCTCTCTCTCTCTCTCTCTCTCTCTCTCTCTCTCTCTCTCTCTCTCTCTTCTCTCTCTCTTCTCTCTCTCTCTCTCTCTCTCTCTTTGCACCCAGGTAATTTGCTGTATCTCACCTAATCCCGACTCATCACGCCTTCTCCTCACCTCCTTGGCACCTCTTCACGCTCCTTGTAGGTCATCACGTATCCTCACCTGCCTCTCACCTGCCCTGCGAGTACGTACCTTACCTGGTGGCACCGTCGTCAAGCTTCTCTTATTACTCGTCAACAGAATAGCGGTGTTTGTCTGCCCTATGTGTGTGTGTGTGTGTGTGTGTGTGTGTGTGTGTGTGTGTGTGTGTGTGTGTGTGTGTGTGTGTGTGTGTGTGTGTGTGTGTGTGTGTGTGTGTGTGTGTGTGTGTGTGTGTGTTACCTTAGGGATATGAAAAAATTGTATGTGTGTATATTTTCTAGTTTTTGTATAGTTTATTAAGTTATTTTTACATTTCAATGCAACCTTTTTTTGTCTCGCATATTTTTTTAACACTCTTTATATCTTTGTGCTTCCTTTTATCTGATGCACTCTTCCCTCTCTCTCTTTCTTTCTCTTTTTTTCTCTCTCTCTCTCTCTCTCTCTCTCTCTCTCTCTCTCTCTCTCTCTCTCTCTCTCTCTCTCTCTTGCTTCAGTTTTTCTTCGTGTTATTTATCCTTCAGCGTTTGTTTATAATGGAAACGTCTCTAATGTGGCTGACTATAAAGATGAGACTAATTTTAGATACACGAGGGGAGCTGAGAGAGAGAGAGAGAGAGAGAGAGAGAGAGAGAGAGAGAGAGAGAGAGAGAGAGAGAGAGAGAGAGAGAGAGAGAGAGAAAGGAGCGAGAGATAATGTTTGATGATTACTGGAACATGTCCTATGTGATTGGCTTCGTGATTTGGATTCTATGTACTGTGCAATTTTTAGATGACTATGATCTCTTTTTGACATCCATTCTTTCGTCTTCTGTCTTTCCATTAATTCTAACTATTGTTTTGCCTTCCTGCTTCCCTCTATGTCTTCCTGCCTTTCTGTCTTATGTCTGTTGTGTATGTGTATGTCTGTTTGCATGTATGTGTATATGTTTGTCTGTCTGTATGTTTATTTCTGTGTTCTTATTTTCTCTCTCCTGGTATTATGTCCAACACACACACACACACACACACACACACACACACACACACACACACACACACACACACACACACACACACACACACACACACACACACACACACACACACATGTAATAAAAAAGTAAATAAACGCCGCTTTCAAAAAAAGTAAAGTGCGTGATGGCGGTGCTGTCCGAATGAGCGTACGAGCGACACACTTTCAGGATGTGGTTGGTTATTGTGTTGGCAAAGACTTGACTGTTACCACGTCAGCTATCACCTGTGTTACTCTCATTGTTACCTGCACCTCGTACCTGTATATGTCCTATATCTACACTGTGGGCAAGTTGCATCACACTGTCACGCTACCTAGTTCTTCAGGTATTTGTGGCGCCAGTCAGAGGTAGGCAAGTGGTCTGCTGTGACTATTTGCATGGCACCAGTTTCTAAGTTTAAAGTTCATCCATCTATCAAGGAGTAATTATTCATTGACTAGATTAAGCCTTTCTGGTTGCATTAACCTTCCGTCAGTGTTGCGTGTATTCTTTGAGCTTCAACATTTTTGTAAAGGTTATTCCAGTGCTTCCTGTTCTCACTTCTTTTTAATGAAACTATTGTAACTTTAAACAATTTACTGTCCTCCATTTTGGTGCAGCATAAGTCTCCCTCACCGTCCCTGCCTCCGCCACTTTCCTCTGCCAATACCTTATTCTTATAAGTCTCGTATTTTCTCCTCTCT
>JAXIVD010009764.1:0-2500 GCA_036785275.1 Cancer borealis
GTGATAGTTAATGTCGTGTGTCATTAAGGAAGTAAAAGAATTGAAGGAGGAGGAGGAGGAGGAGGGGGAGGAGGGGAGGAGGAGGAGGAGGAGGAGGAGGAGGAGGAGGAATAATGAGGAAGAAGAGCACCAGTCATGGCATGAGATTTGCTTACTAGGAGGAATTTGGTACCGAATCAAAGGCAAGAAAATCATTGTTTCAGTGGTGCGTTGTGGCTGTGTGTGTGTGTGTGTGTGTGTGTGTGTGTGTGTGTGTGTGTGTGTGTGTGTGTTTGCGTGTGTGAGGCGAAGATGACTTGGCGTACTCTGCAATGTTTTAGAGATAGCTCGAAAAAAAAATCGACAGGTATTTTATTAGTTACGGCGACATCACATATAAATCAGATCCAATTCCTCACACCTGTACTTACCTGCATGTTACCTCCTTACCTGGCCCGCTGGAAGTCACTCACCTGGCAAAGACACCTGAAAATGATGCTTCTACAATATCCAGTAAAATCACGTTCGGAGCCCAAATGCTTACCTGTATTTACCTGTTGGAGAAAAATATCTTTACTCAGGATCTTCAGAAAAATTACGTTCGTGTCCTTGTATTTACCCGTAAGAGGGAATGGAATATTTTTTTAAGTGTATTTTTTTTATATAACGGATTACCTGTGGGATAAAGTTCTAATCTGAATGTAACTGGACTGTACACTTTGTAAAACACTTAATCTATTGAAGTTCATGAGTCAAATACACTTTTCATTTATATATACGTAATAGGAAGAATTTACCGTTTTTATATATCATTCTCGTCATTTACTTGATAATAGAAAAGAAAATATACTTTTAAAACCGACAATAAATATAACGGTACTTAGATAATGCAAATATTGTTACACGAAACATCTTCCTAAGTTACACCTCCGAATATTCATGAAATAGCTGAGCGTGACGTGAAACAGCACACTTAACAAACACAATCTGTAAATGTCTCAGAGCGTGAACGAATAATTTAACGCTTGTGACGAACTTTCCATCTGTTTTTAACGTTTTTTTCTAACTAACAAAAATGTTCATCTATTTTACGTTCATCAAACCTTGACGCCATTACTTAAGGAGAACCAAAAAGATGAACTCATAAACTATTACTAGAAGAAAAACAAAAACATTCATAGTCATTGCTAAAATATAACCTACAAGTTAATAAAGAAAACTGGAACTAATATGATGTTTGCAAGACTTATAGGACACGAGAGGAACAGATGGCTGGGAGGGAGAGAGTGAGAGTGAAGGAAAGAAGGTGGGAGGGATGAAGTGAGAAAAAGAAGGAGGAAAGAGGATGGGAGGTAGAGAGTGAGGCAAAGAAGAAGAAAGAAGGTAGGAGAGAGAGAGGGAAGGAAAGAAGAAGAAGAAACGAGGATGGTAGGAAGAGAGTTAGGAAAAGAAGAAGGAAAGAAGATGGGAGGGAGAGAGTGAAGGAAAGAAGGAGGAAAGCCACATGTGTTTACCTCTGTGTGTTTCCCTCCAGTCTTGTGTTGATTTACCTTCTGTTTCCTTGTTTGAACCCTACAAGAACAGGAAGTGAAGACGCGTGGTTGTGTTTTGATAGAGGCAGGTGGTGGGAGGGAGGAAGGACGGAAAGAACACCTGTTGAGAGAGAGAGAGAGAGAGAGAGAGAGAGAGAGAGAGAGAGAGAGAGAGAGAGAGAGAGATAGAGAGAGATAGAGATTACACATACACACGACAGCTAAATGGGAATTAATGATACAAAATTAAGGTAAAACTAATAATTCAACATTTTATCAGATTTTTTTAACTTAACTTCCAAGTGCAGAAAATGACCATTAAATGAACGGTAAACGATAACAAAAAATGACTTTCAATAAAACTGGAACGGTAAATCATCGTTCACACACACCTGGATTTCAACACCTGCCAATTAGACTGCCACTCGTAAAAAAAAAAATCATATATACCTTCCAGTCAAACACCATAACCTTGAATATTCATATCTCAATCCTTTCTTCCTTACCTAAAACCACCTTTGTGTTGTATAAGGGATCATTATAACCCTTTTTTGATCCCTTTCCCCCTTCTCACCTCTTCCTAATTAGCATGTTGTGAGGTACAGCTTGAAAAGGGGGAAGGGTAATATAATTTTAATGAGGTTATACTGTCTGGTTATCCTAATGTATGTTGGGGCAATAATAGACTTGGATTAATTTAAACTTTTGATTATGTATATTATCGAAATTTCATCTGTACATGCATGCTAAAGAAAGAGAGAAAGAGAAAGAGAGGGAAAGGGAGAGAGAGAGAGATGTGAGAGTCTAGTACTATAAAGAGGAAGGAAGGTAGATATTGAAGGGAAATTGAGGAGGGTTACGTGAGGAAAGAAAGAGTGGAGGTGAGGGTAGATTAAAAAAAAGGTTGCCGCTTCATTAAGAGGTAAATGGAGTTTCGGAGTTCACGGTTCCCATTAGACCATTAGTAGTGTTGGTCCCTCCTTCCCTCC
>JAXIVD010009764.1:5000-14708 GCA_036785275.1 Cancer borealis
AATTAGTGCAATCGCGTGCAATTTAATCTAATGCCTGAAATTAGTTGTCGACACATACACACACACACACACACACACACACACACACACACACACACACACACACACACACACACACACACACACACACACACACACGGGGCTCTACCACTACTAATAGAAGGTAACTAAAATATTTTACTCACCTGGACACACTAGTAGAGATGAGGTCATTTTCAAGGGACGGAAACCTGCACTCGGCTACAAAGGAAGGATAAAAAAGAGGTAATTTAGATTAATGGAATAATAAATAGTGGACAGCAAGGGGAGGAAAGGGAGGAAAGGGAAGAGAATGATGAAAGGAATAGGAGTGGAAGGAGAGGAGAATAGGAATTTAAGGAGGAATAACACGTATAGAGGAGGGAGTAGATAGAAGGAATTGGTGTAGGCTAGAAGGATGGGGATTTGAGGAGGAAGGGAGGAAGAGTAGAGGTAATTTGAGCTTAATGGAGGAAAGTGAGCTATTGTACCTACCTGTGAAATAGCTTTTTTTTCTTTATTATTACCCGTGAGAGAGAGAGAGAGAGAGAGAGAGAGAGAGAGAGAGAGAGAGAGAGAGAGAGAGAGAGAGAGAGAGAGAGAGAGAGAGAGAGATTAATGAAAGTGAATTAATGAAAGTGAATTAAAGGTGATAAATAAAAATAAAAAAACATGGAATTTATCGTGAGGGAAACAGGGAGATGAGAGAATTATGAGGACAATACCCGGGAATGAGGGATGCTGCTTTATGAGAATTTATGACGAATATACGGCCGAGGGGGAGACGGAGGACGGGGGAATGAGGGGAAAAACGCTGTGAATTGTATTTGTAATTTCCTGGACACAGTTCGCATCCCCTCGTAAAAAAAAATAAAGAAAAAAATGATATGAGGGAAGGTGTGAGAGAGGGGAAATGGAGGGAAGTAGAGAAGGGCGTGGGAGGAAGGGAGGGAGAGGGAGGGAGAGGGAGGGAGAGTGAGGGAGAGGGATGTAGGACAGAAAGGGGAACACGATAAAAACAGTGATATGTGAGGGGAGAGTGGAAGCATCAGCCTTGAGTCTTACTGAAAGAAAATTTATTGATGAAAATTGATACCTGGATTTTATACCAGGAATTTCTTTTGAATGTTGTAATTTTCGTTCGTGAATGTTATGTTCGTATTCATGTCTCAATTAGATGAAAAATTACTAATGGAATATATGTAATTGAGAAAGTGGCATATTTGTGTTTTTAAGAAATTTTTTATATATGTAAGTTTTGGTTAAACAATAAGGTAGTAATTATAAAGGTGGTACCATCATTAGATAGTGTGTGTCAAGCTTGATAAATGTGTATGCATATCATTTTTATGTATGCACTAGTAATGAAGTAAAATGACAAAAACTCGTCCGACCCAAATACTGGTCCAAATTTTCGGGCCCCAGATTCGGTAATTCATTGAAGTAATAGATACGTGAAAACTATAGAAATAACAAGTATAGGCTTTGCTATTTACAGATTCATTGAGTAAGTTTACCTATATGAGGAATGGCTTGTTTGCACCGTGAAAAAACATCTGTAAATTCTATTTAATTAAGTTTTGTTTATATATACACAATCATAATTTTGCATTTATCCCTCACATTCCCTATCCACTCTATTGTATTCCATAAACATACCATTTCCTCCCTTTTTTCCCTCCTCACTTAACCCTTTCTAAATACCTATCCTTCTCTCTCCCTTCACAACCTACCTATACCTTTCCCATTCCCTCATTACCCTCTGTAACAACTCTCCACATTCTTTACTTAAAAAGTCTAGGCGGGAGAAACCAGCCGGGTTATTTCCTGCCATAAAACACTAATGCATTTTCAGACTTAGGATTTCCTTAATGTTTACAAAAGGAAGTGGCGACGACTAGCGGACATTTTCAAGGTTCGTTAAGGCAGGGAGAAAACGGGGATAAAGTGTTAATTTTTCAGGGTAAGCTGTGTTATTTATATTAGTACATGGGGAATGGGAGGGGTATGGGGTGTTAGGGAAGGTGAGGAGGAGGAGGAGGAGGAGGAGGAGGAGGAGGAGGAGGAGGAGGAGGAGGAGGAGGAGGAGGAGAAGGAGGAGGAGGAGGAAGAGGAGGGAGTAGGTGTTAAGGGAAGGTAATATAAATGAGGGTAAAGGGGAAGAAAGGGAGAATGGTTGTATAAGTGAATTTGATGAAGATTAAAAAGACGAATTTACTCTTTGTTAATCATATGAGAGAGAGAGAGAGAGAGAGAGAGAGAGAGAGAGAGAGAGAGGAGAGAGAGAGAGAGAAGAGAGAGAGAGAGAGAGAGAGAGAGAGAGAGAGAGAGAGAGAGAGAGAGAGCATCGTGTACCAAATGATTAAAAAAAGAAAAAAAAAACTGTTCCTACCTGCAAGAGCCTAAAGTTTGGTGTTCATTAAGTCCTAATTACCTACCTTGCAATTAGGCTTCATTAACCTGTTTTGCTCGTGTTTTCATTTTATTTGGTGTGTATTACAAGTTTTAGTCCTCTGCTTCGTGTGTGTGTGTGCTTGTGCGTGTGCGTGTGCGTGTGTGTGTGTGTGTTCCTCTCGTTTTATCCTATTCCTGTATTCATTTCTTGTTATTATTATTCGTATTTATTCTTCTTTAATCCGAATCATACATATAGTTTTAGTTTTCCATAGATTTATGTCTTTATATCAATTTTCCTTAAACATAATCACCAAAATTATTCATTCCATCTTATTTCCTTATTTCATCTCTTTTTTTTCCTTATATTTTCTCTCTTACTTTCCTTTAAACATCATGAATTTCAAGCGTTTTTAGAGAAAGAGAAAGTGAGAGAGAAAGAGAGAGAGAGAAAAAAAAAAAGAAGAGAGATTATTAGGTGATAGATGGTTTTTTTCAACATTCACATATCATTATTCTCTCCTCTTCCCTCTTGGTTTCTTTGGTTCCTCCCCTTCCAGCTCCCTCCCCTTCCAGCTCCCTTCCCTTCCAGTTCCCTCCCTTCCAGCTCCCTCCCTTCTTTCCATCCCAGTGAGCATCGAGGAAGAGCTAATGAGACCCTGATAATGGTGGAAGAAAGTGGATTTGGACGAAAGGAAACTTAATCATATATATTCATTCCGATAATCGTGTAAGAGTTTCCATTCCAAGTTACTGAAGGAGGAAATAAAGAAAGGCTGTAGGGAAGAAATGTGTATGGAAGAGAGAGAGAAGGGAGAGAGAGAGAGAGAGAGAGAGAGAGAGAGAGAGAGAGAGAGAGAGAGAGAGAGAGAGAGAGAGAGAGAGAGAGAGAGAGAGAGAGATTGATAAAAGGTTAATATTTTCCAGTTTGAGGTCCTGGAAATAGGGACTCTCAACTTGTCCTAGAAGTGAAAATTTATTAGTATTTTCCCCAGTACTATATATATATATTTTTTCACTTTGCTGTTGTGTGTTCGATGTAATGGAGGAGGAAAATGTCGAGGAAAAGGAGGAAAAGGAGGAAGAGGAGGAGGATGCTTGGTCGTATTTCTGGTTCATGTGAATGTTTTCCCTGGGTCATTTTGGGGGTTGTGGTTGGGGTGTGGTTAGGGGGAGGTGATGGGGGACAAAATACCATCAGGACATTAACATTCACTCAAGCTTCTTCAAACACTAATTACTTTGTTTACCTGCGGAGGGAATGTGAAGGAGGAGGAGGAGGAGGAGGAGGAGGAGGAGGAAGAAGAAGAAGAAGAGAAGGAAGTTGCAGAGGAAGTGTCTGAGGAGAAAAAATAATGTATTTGATTTAGTATATTTAGTTAAATGTCAATAATTCAAACGACAATATTTTTTTTATGTATAGATAACCTTGAGGAAATAACAGGAAGGAAAATGTAAACTGGTGTCAAGGGAAAATTAAACTTAAGGAAAAAACGTGACTAGAACAGGACGTTGCATCGCCATGACCTAATACTAGTTTCCTAATTTTTTTTAAAATTTATTTGTGTCCATTAATTTGATGTGAATTTAATAATCTCCCGAAACTTTTCCCATTACTAATTTTTTTTTCCTTCCCTTATGGCACAACTAATTAATTTTATATTCTGTCTAATGGTTGTTTAAATTGTTCTATTCGTATCAGGCAGTTTCTATTTGTTTTTAGTTTCCTCTCTATCTATTTATCTATATCTATCTATCTATCTATCTATCTATCTATTTTGTACACCGTAAAATAGTACAAGAATGATTATTGAGTATTATATCTATTGAACTAAATATTTATATCTTAAATATTTGTTTAAAGGTAAGGATAAAAAAACAAAATATTGCTAATGATTTCGTTGCCTTCTGCACGTGACAGCTTCAAAAAAATACCATGAAATTAATAGATGCATAATTTTAAGCTCAGAAGCAATTACCTTAAACGGATGAGACTTAAATTACCTAATTGAATATAAAAGACGGAATGCGTAATTAAAGATGATACAATAACACACACACACACACACACACACACACACACACACACACACACACACACACACACACACACACACACACACACACACACACAAGCGGGTATTAAGACACATTCATTCCCTATTAAACAACACAGTTTCGTCCTTACAAGGTGTCTGGTGTAGCGGAGGTGACGGTGCGTACCCGAGGGAGACGAGGAAGGGAAGGGGAGAGGGAATAGGGAATAGGGAGAGGTAAATGGTAGGGGAGAAGGGAATGAATAATAGAGAAGATTTTTCCCTGGAGGAGGAGGAGGAAGAACGAAACTTAAACCTAACCTAACCTAAACCTAAACCTAACCTAACCTAACCTAACCTAACCTAACCTAAATTTAAACCTAAACCTAACCTAACTTAACCTAACCTAACCTAACTTAACCTAACCTAACCTAACCTAACCTAACCTAACCTAACCTAACCTAAAATGCCGTTTCTCACCTCTTAGACTTTTTACCTTAAATCAGATTCATAGGTGTTGAAATTTTCATGAAATTTCCATTGGTACACTTAGAATTTTTGTCAGAAATAATGTTTTTTGAAATAACTCAAAAAGTATGAATTGTACGTACATTGAGAATAGAATATAAAAGAAAGAGCAAGAGACGCCCGTTCATTTGTACTATAGTGGAAAAACACAAGGGGAAAATAATACCGGTGATTGTCTCTTACACTGCAGGGAAGAGAAGAGGATTCAGGAAACACAAAACACGTCTTAAGAGGATGTAAAAAGGGGAACGAAAGGAAAATACAAAAAGAGAAAGGAAGGGAGTTGGGGTTGCGAGGAAATGAAGGCGGGAAGGAGAGAGGCTTACAGTAGGGGAGGAAAGAAAAGACAAGTGGGATGAGAGACTAATGAAAGAGAGGAGAAAGGAAAAATGGAGGGCTAGAGAGGGAAAGAAGAGGAGAGGGAAGAAACTGTTCATTATTACACTTCACACAGAGAGAGAGAGAGAGAGAGAGAGAGAGAGAGAGAGAGAGAGAGAGAGAGAGAGAGAGAGAGAGAGAGAGAGAGAGAGAGAGAGAGAGAGAGAGAGAGAGAGAGAGAGAGAGAGAGATCCCCCTTCTTCCCTCTTACCACATTCTTTTCCATCCTTCCTTCCATCACCTGTGTTTCCCCTCCATCCCTTAACTGAGAGAATGAAGGGGGGGATGGGGGGTAGGACTGGACTTTACAGATGACTCAGGAAGAAAGTAAGGTACTCCCTCCACACCTCCTCTCCCCCTCTTCCTCCATCCTCTTCCCTCCCTCTTCCTCCTCCCTCCTCCTCCCTCCATCACTTAAGAGAAGGAAGAGGGGAAGAATTAAGATGCTGAGGATGTCTCTTGTAAGTTGTTCTCAGCAAGCCTTCTACTTCTTTCCTCTTTTTCTCCTCCTTTACTTCTACTTTCCTCCTCTTTTCCTCCTCTTTTCCTCCTCTTTTTCTCCTCTTCTTCTCCTCCTTTTCTCCTCTATTCCTCTTCCTTTCCTCCTCCTCCCATCATTTAACAAAGAGATACATGTTTTCAATAATGCGATTCTTAGCAAAAAATAATAATAAATAATAAATAATAATAATAAATAAAATAAAAAAACTGCAGGTAACACAAACAAATAAATACACATAAAGGACGAACACTTCCTTTCAATTGATGTCTTGTCTACCTGGACGCACCTTTTCTCCTCTTAAGTTGACCAGGTGAGGCATTAGGAAAGGTGTGGACGGTTACCTGACATCACCGGGGAGACGGGAGGAAGATATTATTGGATTACGTTATATAGTGGAGGAGGAATTCTTGGTGTGAGAGAAACGTTAGTGGAAGTATACCTGAGGGAGGAAGAGGAGGAAGAGGAGGAGGAAGAGGGAAGAGGAGATGGAGGTAGTATGAGGCATGAGAGAAGGATGCTGGAGACGTAGAATAATTGGAGAAATCACGAGATACTGGAAATACAATACCTCCAGGGTTTGAGAGAGAGAGAGAGAGAGAGAGAGAGAGAGAGAGAGAGAGAGAGAGAGAGAGAGAGAGAGAGAGAGAGAGAGAGAGAGAGAGAGAGAGAGAGAGAGAGAGAGAGAGAGAGAGATAATTACTAAAAGAGGCAAGGCAATACACGACACAACTAATGGGAACAAAGAAAACAAAGAACAAGACAATTAGAAGGAAGACAGAAAATAAAACAACACCAACAATCTTCTTAGCCTCCATTACTGTGTTGTTTTTTCTTTCTATCTCAGTATAAACGTCATTATTTTTTTTTTTTTCAATAACACCAAAAGTTCATTCCAACTCAAGTGTTTGAAGCAAGTGTTTTAATGCAAGTTTCCCTCTAGTTTCCTCTTATCTTTCCCTTGTCCTCCTCATTTGCTTTAATGGGAGCACACATGTCCTGCCACTAAGTTGAGAGAGAGAGAGAGAAGAGAGAGAGAGAGAGAGAGAGAGAGAGAGAGAGAGAGAGAGAGAGAGAGAGAGAGAGAGAGAGAGAGAGAGAGAGAGAGAGAGAGAGAGAGAGAATTATACAGCCATAACAACTAAGATTTTGGTTTTCTCTCTCCCTCTTTCTCTATCTTTCTCTTTCATGCTTTCTCTCTTTCTCTCAAATCCGTTTTCTATCTCTCAAGGAAACTTTTGTGCTGTAGCTTCATTTTTGACGCCACATCGCAGCCATATTGCTCCTTCTTTCCTCCTCCTTTCCCTCCTCCCTTATTTCTTTTCCCTCCTTTCTTCCTTCCTTCCGTGTTTCGTGAAGGAAGGTCAGTAAACTTAGTAGGAAGATGTTATGTAGTTGACCCCGTGTGGAAAAAGAGGAGGAGGAGGAAAAGGAGAAAGAAGAAGAAGAGGAGGAGTTAGTTTTTTCATGCTACATGGTATCCACTTCTCTTCCGGCCAGCTTCGGCTGGAGGGAGGGGTGGGTGGGGAGGAGACTTCCACTTTGCTGTCCTTTTGTCTCTATCACGTAGATATTATAGTAGTAGTAGTGTAGCTAAACAGACAGCCTCGTTAGATTCAGTAGGACTGTTGCTGTCTGTTCTTCCTTTGTACTCCTTTGTAATTAGTGGTGAAGTCTGCTCATATTTTTCTCATAAAATGTTAATGTCACGGTTTGAAAGTAGTGATGATACTGATGGGGTGGTGGTGGTGGTGGTGGTGGTGGTGGTGGTGGTGGTGGTGGTGGTGGTGGTGGTGGTGGTGGTGGTGGTGATGGTGGTAGTGATGGTGGTGGTGGTGGTGGTGGTGGTGATGGTGATGGTGGTGGTGGTGGTGGTGGTGGTGGTGGTGGTGGTGGTGATGGTGGTGGTGGTGGTGGTGGTGGTGGTGGTGGTGGTGATTGTGATGGTGGTGGTGGTGGTTGGTGGTGGTGGTGGATGGTGATGGTGGTGGTGGTGGTGGTGGTGGTGGTGATGGTGGTGGTGGTGGTGGTGATGGTGGTGGTGATTGTGATAGTCAGCTCTACATATGAGTCTTATAACTGACCTGTAAAAAAAAACCAAGAATTATAATAACATCTTACTTATACCATTAAAAATAAATATAAAAAAAACTTCGTCCTTGAATGATAAGGCAAAAAACACAATTTTTCTCACTCAGAGGGAATTAACTTTCTTCTTTACCAAAACAAAAAAGAAAAAAACTGATAATAAATTGAATACAAAAATATGATAAAATAAATAAATAAATGAAGTTAGGTTCCAGGGATCAGGTGTGCTTCAGGTAACTCCTTCCACCTGTTAGTTTGGGTCCAGAAGGTGAAATAAAACTGAAGATATCCATTTAAAGTTACTGTACATTTTCACTGCCACTGTCCACGTCCCTAGAAACCCATTACCTCATTACACTGCCATGGTAACTTGAGGAGGAGGAGGAGGGAGGAGGAGGAGGAGGAGGAGGAGGAGGAGGAGGAGGAGGAGGAGGAGGAGGAGGAGGAGGAGGAGGAGGAGGGAGGGGGGGAGGGGGAGGGGGAGGGGGAGGGGGGAGGAGGAGGAGGAGGAGGAGGGGAGGAGGAGGAGGAGGAAAAAGAGAGACACCTGGCCTTTATCATTGGAGAAGAAATTTTTGAAAGTTTAGGAGGTAAATTTAGTGATGCAGAAACAAACACACACACACACACACACACACACACACACACACACACACACACACACACACACACACACACACACACACACACACACACACATAATGGGATCTGTTTTCGTTCTGCCTCATTAATTTGCTAGACAATGAGTGTCACGGAGAATCTCAAGACACCTGCGGATACAAACTCACCTGTTGGTAATTAGCTGCTCATTAGACGGGATAATTAGCCTTCAGTACCTGCCCTTCAACCTCACATCTCAATAGTGTAATAATATTTGTGTCCTCCTTGTCCTCCTCCTCGTTTTCCTAACCTTATTTATCATCGCTACTAATTTATATTCTTAGTTTTTTCTTAGTTGTTCTCTCCCTAATTGACCTACTTGTAATATACATGTTTAATACTCGACCTTGTCCCCACTTTCTTTTTGTTTGTCCACCTCATTATCTTTGTCCTATTAAGTTTCTCCTCTTTACTCCTCCTCTTCCTTTTCCCTAATCCTCCCAATAGCTAATTATCAAACTTTGAACCGCTGCACAAAAACGTGTTGACACAGTAGCATAGAGGTGTCACTCTTGTAAACTTGGAAATAGGTTTGTTCTGTTTATTGAGATAGAAAAAAAAGGAAGGGAAGAAAGGAAGGAAGAGCGTTTTAGAGGGATGAAAGGAGGATAGAAGGAAGGGATAAATAGATAGAAGAATAAATAGAAGGAATAAGAAGGATTGAAGGATAATTGAAGGTTAGAGAGAAGAGATGGAATGGATTAGAGATGAATAGAGAGTTAAGGGATTGAGGAAAGGGACAGGAAAGGGTAGATAAGGAAATAATGGGAAATAAAAAGGGGAAATTGCAGAAGAGGAACAGTTTGGTTGCATAGGGAAGTAAATGAAGGTAATTTGTCACTCTTAAGTAGTCAATGGTGTCATTTATAACTCTCTCTCTCTCTCTCTCTCTCTCTCTCTCTCTCTCTCTCTCTCTCTCTCTCTCTCTCTCTCTCTCTCTCTCTCTCTCTCTCTCTCTCTCTCTCTCCAGATGGTTTCAAGGACATACTGTATATATAAATAATCGCAGTCAATTGGCAGAATATTCCCGTTTAGCTCGCAATTGTGGGAGAAAATTTGATGTTTTGAAAGCTCTTCTTTTTTTTCTATCTCTGCTGTTTTTATAAG
>JAXIVD010009765.1:0-14707 GCA_036785275.1 Cancer borealis
TGTCAACACCACACATGTTACTCAGGACGCTATACGTAAGGAAGTAATTGAAGTATATGAAAGAGAAAAATATAAACACTATAATTCTGAAAGGTCTCACCGCAAATTCATGTGAGGAATCCAGCAATGAGGCAAGGACAATCTCTGCTCGATTTCTGGGTTCGGAGATTCCTTTCACTGACATAAAATGTGTATATGCAGAGAGACACATTTTCAGAGCAAAGATATTGGATGACAAGCATCGTGATGACCTTCTCTCTAAGGCTAAAAACTCTGAAAGACATACCGGAATGTAGCAATGTGTTTATATACCGTGACTTAACATATAACCAACGACAGGTCTTGTTTGAGAGACGAGCAGCAGCCCGCAGTGCCAGTAACTTGCCTCGGGAACATAGCCCAAATTTATAAAGTATACTGCTTCCATGAAATTTTCTAATTTGAATATTGGGCATGTTAATGTGAATTGTTTACATAACACAACTAATTATGTAATGGACTTTATCTGTGATATAAAATTGGATATTGTGGGTATTGGTGAAAGTTGGTTGAACAGCAAAACCCTGATTCTTGTGTTGCAATTAGAGGTTTTGAGATATTTAGATGTTGTAATGCCCAAAATCTTCAAGTTTTGTACAGTCCTCCCCATTCCTTAAATCAGTTTTCTATGAAAAGAAAATCACTTCCTTATATTCGATTAATTAATATTCATTTACAACTAAAATTAAACTCCATATCTTAAAGTAATTAACTTAACTAGATTTCCTTTCACAAGTTTCTATTAAGAAAGATGATGCAATATTTTATCAAGTTTTTGCAATCACAAAGTTTCGCGCCAAATTCCAGCTGAGTTATCAAGTGATCAAAATTTCTCTCATGTAATATTTGAAATCAAATTCATTAGCTTAAATAGTAACACTTTTCTACACCAAAATTAGAAGTTATTTCATTAGTAACATATGTCTTCCCCAGTGGTAACCAGAATGACTCCTTGTAGCTAAGATTTATTACAACCAAAATTACAACAGCAACCAGTGGCCAACTTTCGGAAGGGTTCCTATTTCCCTCAAAATAGCTGGTGGCAGCATAATACCAACCCGCGTAATAACATCTTTTATAAACCCCAGAGTATGACCAAGGGGGAGGTGGTAACATAACAACGTCGTAGAAACAAATAGTAATCATAAAATTTTCTTTAAAATAAAAGAAACACCCTCCCCCCCGGCATGACACTGGTTGCTTAGCGGTGGGATGAACTAAAGTAATTAATTAATTTAGTTAGAGTTGTTACACCTGGTTACCATGTGGAAAATTTAAGTGGTAGGACAGAAAGTATATGTGCATGTTTCAGTGTCCCTCCCTCCCTCCTAAAAGTTGTCCTAATTTTCACTGAGAAAGTTGAACTTACATATTTAGTTAACATGGCTCACTATACTGGAATAGTGAATTTGGATAGTGATGATGACTTACCAGAACCAGAGCAACTGATGGAGGAAATAACATTTTTAAAGAATGCAATTCAATCTCAAATAAATGAAATTCACACCCTTAAGGAAAATAACATTAAACAAGAATCAGAAGTATCTCCCCCTAACAGCCTTTGCAAAAACCTTCACTAGACCCAGGGACATTCCAGTGTTAGAATTGAATCAATTGGAGGGACTTGATGCCCCAGCCTGTTTACAAATATATTTTTAATTAGTTGAACAGTGCTCGAACGATGGATCAACCAGGGTACAAATTGCCAAAAGTAGATTAAGTCAGAACCTAGCAGCGCTCATACGTAATAATCAAACCAATAATAAGTGTAAAATTTGGACTGATTTCCGCCGGGTTTATGTACAGAATTTGCATTGAGTGTTAACCTAAACAGAGTCTGGCAAGAGCTAGACTCAAACAATTATGATTGGGCAGAAAGCCCACAATCATTCATCAACCGGCTTATCTGTCAATATGTTACTTTAGAAACTAGATTCCACCATGAAAAATTTCCTAACCGAGACAAGACAATTAAAAGAAAAATTTGAATCTTTATATATTTCACATATTCGACCCTTGTTAGAATACAGCTCATTAGTGTGGAACACTGGCTACATTGGAGATACCAAGCTGCTGGAATCAATCCAACGAAGGTGGACGAGAAATATAGAGGGCTTGGAGAATCTTTCCTATGGAGAAAGACTCAAAGCTCTGGACTTATTTTCTGTGTATGGTAGGGTATTGAGGGCTGGTCTCATTGATTGATGGAAAATCTTGCATGACACTGCCCCCTTTGTCCCAACTAGATTGTTCCATCAAGCACCAAGAGTGGGTACAAGGGGCCATGCTTATAAACTTGCTCATAGCCATTGTTCGCTTGACTGTCGGAGACGTTTCTTCAATGCGCGTTGTGGGTGTGTGGATTGGAACTCTCTTCCTTCATCAGTTGTCGAGCTAAACAATCTTAGCCCTTTTAAAGCAGCTCTCAAGGATTTTCTCGGTGATAGATTGTATGAATATCGTCCTTGATCTATTCTCAAGTTGAATACAATGCACTTTCCAGCCTATTTTTTGAGGTTATATACTCTCGACTGATGGATATGGATAGGCTAGCGCATTGTTTTATACTGACCTTTCAGTACTCGACTTGATCATTTATCAGCTTATGGCTCATGGGGAAAGGTCACCCAGGTAAGATACCCAGGTAAGATCTACCTACCTCTACATATAGCTGAGAGCTGAGAACACACACACACACACACACACACACACACACACACACACACACACACACACACACACACACACACACACACACACACACACACACACACACACACACACACACACACACACACACACATATACCAAGCATTATACACAAACACATAATGGTTCTCAACATAAACCTACATCACTATGGCAATAACCGACAATTTGAATGAATGTAGTGTGCAGGTCAATAGGTCAACAGGATCAATTAAAAAACGCGAATTTGGTTGTTGTTAGTTGCTACTGCTGATCGAGGTCGGGTCACTCAGGTCACCGTCCGCGGGAAATACCCAATTTTTATATTTTGGAGTGCTTTGCGAATCACCCAAATTACTTATTCACTTCATGAACTACTAAGGAACTTACTTTGAGTAGCAGAAAGCCAGTGTGAAGTGAAATATCCGAAATATAGACGAAAGACTAGTGATCAAACCAAACAAAAGATCTTGAAATCAAGATGTCTGCCTCCAACGAGGATGTAAACACAGCAGAAGAGGAAGGGAGTAGTGATGGGAATTCCGACTTTTTTTCAGAGAGCCGATTCTTTCGTTCTCGTTCACTCAATAGAGCCGGCTCTTCCGGCTCCAAAACAGCTCTTTCGGCTTTTAAATACTTCTTTTGAAGTAGTTCCACATATTCTGTTTATAGCCTTTATAATTTAGAAGTAATTACTTAGGATAACTTGGCTAATTAGCTTTCAATACCTACTGATTTAAGGAAAGGTAATAAATCTTTCAAACATTTTTTATTTTAATTTAAACCAATATTTTTATTTTTTATCATTAACCGTTGGCGACAGTAGGCTTACTGAGGCACATATGGACTTGCCTCGCCTGTTATTTGGCGGACAGACAGACAGACAAACAGACAGACAGACAGACACACACACACACACACACACACACACACACACACACACACACACACACACACACACACACACACACACACACACACACACACCACACACACACACACACACCACACACACACACACACACACACACACACACACACACACACAAACACAAACATATTATCTATTTTCTTTCTTATATAATATTTATCTATCAGAGAGAGAGAGAGAGAGAGAGAGAGAGAGAGAGAGAGAGAGAGAGAGAGAGAGAGAGAGAGAGAGAGAGAGAGAGAGAGAGAGAGAGAGAGAGAGAGAGAGAGAGAGAGAGAGGAGAGAGAGAGAGAAGAGAGAGAGAGAGAGAGAGAGAGAGAGAGAGAGAGAGAGAGAGAGAGAGAGAGAGAGAGAGAGAGAGAGAGAGAGAGAGAGAGAGAGAGAGAGAGAGAGAGAGAGAGAGAGAGAGAGAGAGAGAGAGAGAGAGAGAGAGAGAGAGAGAGAGAGAGAGAGAGAGAGAGAGAGAGAGAGAGAGAGAGAGTCTCAGACAATATTTCGTTCATGGTTACACACACACACACACATACACACACACACACCACACACACACACAACACACACACACACACACACACACACACACACACACAGACACACACACACACACACACACACACACACACACACACACACACACATACTATCTATTTTCTTTCTTATATAACATTTATATATCAGAGAGAGAGAGAGAGAGAGAGAGAGAGAGAGAGAGAGAGAGAGAGAGAGAGAGAGAGAGAGAGAGAGAGAGAGAGCTTTAACATGTTGGTAGTTGACCGATACGTAATGCGAGTTTGAGGAGTGGTGGGGTACCCCACCACCCCTCAAATTATCAACGTAGTTAACTTGTCTTTTGTCGCGTAAATGTTAGTCATACAGAAAAAATGCACTTATGCTAATTGATGTAATTTTAAAAGTTCTATGAAATCATGTAATTTAATCTAAAATTACGCCAAAAACTTTTTTTTTTTTTTTTTTCATTATTTATAAACTGCTTACATGTTCTGATGGTACCCCCAAAATTGTTTTTTATTTCCTTACTTTAATTATTCGCAAATTTTTTGACGTAAACTCCATAGTTTTCGTTTTTACAAAACAAAACGTTAAATACTAGTTTAACAAAAATTATGTTCAATAGTTATTTTCTCACCTTCAAAAGGCCTTTCAGCTGGTGTAGTCTGATTTTGAATAACGCTAATAGTTAAGGAAAAAAAATTTCGATGGTCATTTATCATTGAGTTTCATTTTCAATAGAATGAAAAAAAATGCTTGTTTCATTTAATTTCCCTAGTTACTCGTAGTCATTTTACGTCAATTTAATAGTTTGGGAGTTATAAGGAAAACACGTTAACGATTAGTTTGACAGAAAAAATGCACCTATAATCATTTAAATTATTTTAAAAAACGTATCAGCTAGTGTAGTTAGATTTTTTATTTTACTCACAGGTAATGAAAAAAATATTTCCTTCATTATGTAAAGAATAATTTCATTTTGAAATGTCGCAACAGAAAGTTTGGTTCATATTCACTCTTTGTCTATTCGTAGTCATTGTACGTATACCTTATAGTTTTCGAGCTATAATGAGAAAATCAGTTTTGTGTAAAAAAAATAAACTATGGAAAAAAATATACTTGGTTAGTATAACATTTACACTATAAAAGACACGTTTTGAGACATGAGTTCAATAATTTAATTTGACCTCTTAATATTATCAGATTGTCTTCATTTACCGATATGTTGTAGGGAATAATGTAGTCTACCTTTCACATCATTGGCCTGCCATATGCACCATACATTTTCTGAATTATTTATATACTATATGTGTTTTGTGTGTTGAGTCACCCCTCTTTGCTAGAGGGCAAGGCACTTGGAAATACAGTTTTCTTTGTTAACTTGAAGGGGAGACTCAATCATTTTACTGTATAATTTCAATAACTAGGTCTCGTACTCGTAATTATTATTATTATTATTATCATTACTATAATTATTAACAATTGGTAATCATTGCATTTAGTTAGAAAATTGCAAAAATATGGAAAAACTAGAAACTTAAACATAAATGGCTCTCAAACAGCTCTCAAAGGCAAAGATCCGGCTCTTATCGTTCATCTGGAATAGCCGGCTTTATGAACCAGTTCATTCACGAATGACACAACACTAGAAGGGAGGGATGTATACCCCTGCAGAATATGCCAAGATCACTGTAACTCTGGCATTAAATATAATGAGTGCCAGATGTGGGTCCACTACGTATGCAGCAAAATTCCTTTCTATGTCCTATACATCCTAATAACAACATCTAGAAGGTATTCATGTGAGTTATGTGTCAAGTCTAATGCAAATTATGCAGAAATATCATCTAACATTGAAAAAGACTTGAAACGCGAGGAAGAAATCCTACAAAGAAAGCATGACCCAGAAGACAACCCTAACATCCAGGTTTAAACACCAGCAGAGGGGGAACAGACAGCTGAGTCAGGACACCCTTATCCCAGTCAAGGCACCGTGAGTACCCATGAACCCGCTCAAGCTGGAAATCAGGTACGAGAAGATAATGCACCCCCAGCAGTTACTTCACAGGTTGGCCAGTTGGAAAATAGACCCACTGAAAACACTGCTGCAGCAAACGATAAAAATAGAACTACTGGGGAAAATTCGAGTAATGAGGAAAGGAATAACGCAAATGACGTAGAAAAAACAGCACAGGCAACAAAAATATGTATGTTCTATAAAAATAATCGTTGCAAGTATGGAATGCTTCGGAGAGGTTGTAGTGTTGCTCACCCCAAACCAAGTTCAAAGCTACTAAAATTTGGTCTAGACGAAGTACGGGGATGTAGACTTGGATCAAAATGTCCCAGTTATCATCCAAGAATGTGCCGAATGTCACTCAGGAGTGGAATTTGCCGCAATAGTCAATGCAGGTTTACACATAGAAGAGGGACACAGAAACAGCCGAAAATACACCACACACAGCCCTCTGAGGTACCTCAGAATGCCCAGACCAGAGATAGTCAGGACACAGCGACCAATGCTATGAGTCAGAATCAGGCCCAGCCAAATAAACTCAAAGGACAAATTCAGGACCTAAAACAGGAGATTCACACAACATTCATAAGTCAGCTAATGGAAATAAAAGGTCAGTTGGCTACACTGTCACAGGGACAACCGAACGTGATACCACAGTCACAAGTGAGAGGATACATGCCACAAATGCCAATGAGTCTCCTACAAAACAACCCACGAGCAATATATTAGAAAATTTTATTTGTGGAAATATCCAAGGACTATATCCAGCTAGCAACCAAAGTAAAGTACCATATTTTGAAGAACTAACAAGGGAGGAATTTATTTTTAATTTTTATCACTAGTAGAATCACACCTCGGTACAGAAATTAGAGACGGAGATAAATTTCAACAATTATGAAGTATTTAGAACTGATCGTCACCAAAGGTCGCACGATGGAGTAATTAACAACATCCGTTCAGACCTTGCAGTAACAACCTCTAAGTTACTTTCCCAATCAAATGGTGTATATGAAGTATTAGGATTATTCCTTAGAAAACCTAATATGCTGCTAATCACACTATATTGAGCACCAAACAGTGACGAAAACAGTTTTATAAGTGTCTTAGATAAAATACAAGATACAATTGACGCCCACCTTACGTCACCTGAGATTATAATTCTTAGGGACTTAAATTTTCCACACATTATCTGGGAAACAAGCAAAGTACTAGGTGGTGTTGGTGCGTCACAAGCACGCAGATTACTGGAATTATTAAATCACAACAACTTAACCCAACACATACATTCTCCAACAAGGCTAAACAATATCCTTGATCTGGTTATAACTAAGAACCAGGAAATTATTCATAGCTATGAATCACAGGTGACAGTCATATCAGATCACAATCTGATAGCTGTAAAAAAATGTTCATTTACAAGAGAGCAGATAGAGGCTATCTCACCTAGTACACAATAAAGCAATACCATGAGGGGGCTCAATTTCCATAGCAAAGAAATAGATTGGGAAGCAGTCCGTAGGGCGTTCCGCCACCTGAACTGGACTGACATCTTTCACAACAAAACAGTAAAAGAAATGACGGAATGGTTACTCACAAAGTGCTTTAATTAACATCAGCAAAGACTTAGTCCCTTATAGAACTAATAGACGAGAAAAGAAAATTCCCAAAGATAGAAGAATTTTGATGAAACAAAGAAAATACTTCCAAATAAAACTCACCCGAGCTGTACAAGATAATAGAAAAACTCATTTCAAAAACAAGATAAAACAAATTGAGGAAAATCTGCTAAATTCACACAAGGAAGAGAGCATACAGGAATAAACAAAGGCCGTACAAGCCATATAGTATAATAGCAAACTCCTCAACTATGCAAGAAAGAAGCAGACAATCAAGGCAAAAATTGGTCCTCTGATAGAAGAAGACGGCACGCTTATAATAGCAGACTACGACATAGCAGAAAAACTAAGAAATCACTATGCAAAGATGTTCAGCAAGCCAATGGGACACAAAAATGTTACAAATCCACACATCCTGTTTAACAGTATAGAAAACTCGGATGAAAAGATAACTGATTTTGACTTCTCCAGATGGAATGCCTGCAATACTTCTGTAGAAAGGAACTAGCACCACCAATCTACACCCTCTGGAAGAAGTCACTTGATCAGGGTACAGTGCCAGAGTTAATGAAAAGAGGCATAATAGCACTCATACATAAAGGCGTTAGTAGAGGAGATCCAGCAAAATATAGGCCAGTGACTCTAACGTCTTTCATAATAAAAAAAATTTGAAAAAAGTTGTAAGGAAAAATCTGACTAAATATTTTGACGAAAAAGGTCTCTTCAACGATGGGCAACACGGATTCCGGAGTGGGCGCTCATGTCTTTCACAATTGATAGCTCACCAAGACTATATCATTGACCAGCTGGAAGAGGGAAATAACATTGATATGGCCTATCTCGATTTTGCCAAGGCAAAACGGAGTCCTACTACATAAACTATATGACCTTGGTGTACTAAGAAAGCTGGGACTTTGGTTACATAATTTCCTCAAACAGGGAACAACAAGTAACCATAAATGGTACAGCTTCCAAGAATATCCCAATGCTAAGCGGTGTCCCTCAAGGATCGGTATTAGGTCCTTTCTTATTCTTGGTACTCATCAGTGACATCGATACTGAAATTGAACATTCAATGGTATCATCTTTCGCAGATGATACAAGAGTAACCAAGAACATTACCACCATCCAAGATACTGAACTTCTTCAAAGAGGCTTAAACAAGATTTATAACTGGGCAACTGAAAACAACATGGAATTCAATGAAACTAAATTTGAAGTATTGAGGTATGGAAGGGACACCAACATTAAAGAAAGCACCGATTACCAAACAACTAAAGGTACAATTTTGGAGAAAGATAACCTCATGGACCTAGATGTTATAGTGAGCAATGAAGCCACATTCAAACAGCACATCTCCATCTGCGAAAGTGCCTTAAGACAATCAGGCTGGATACTAAGAACATTCAAAACTAGAGAGGAAAAATTTATAACCCTCTGGAAAAGACTGGTGCTTCCAAAGCTAGACTACTGTTGTCAGCTCTGGAACCCTGGCGCCATAGGAGACATTCAGGAACTGGAAGCAAAGGAGTTTTACCAGCAGAATATCATCTCTCCAAGGCATGAATTACTGGGAACGCCTACAACATCTGGGGCTTTACTCACTACAACCCAGACGAGAGCGATACCAAATAGTATACGTTTGGAAAATATTGGTGGGGATTGTATCAAATGTAGGTATCGAGCTTAGCCAGAACAGGACAAGAGGGAGAACTTATTATGTAAAAGGTGTCAAGTCCAACTGCCTTAGTATACGATCACTAAGGGCAACAATTTTTTTCAAGAAATGGATCAAGAATCTTCAACAGCCTCCCTCCTAACCTGAAGAATGTGTCATCCTGTTCAGTGGAGGTGTTCAAAAACAGATTAGATGCCTTCCTACAGAAGATTGAAGACACATCTCCAGTGCCATCATATTATACTTGGCCGCACTACAACAAATTGGCCCACCGTATCCTTGAATATATGAGGCAACTAGGAGGATCCAGCAGCAGTACCTGTAGCTGAGGTCCTTAGACCGAAATCTCTACAAGGCATGGCGCCCTACTTTTCTTCTTCTTGTGGTCTAAAACAGCGGCCACCCTCACTCTCACAGTTAAAAACGGGTTATGCTTCATTATTTCAAATAAATATTATCTTATACACAGTTTATACTGTATACATTAGCAATATTATATTCAACAATACACTTACTAATGCTACTCGCACTTTAACTAAAATAATAAAACTTTTATTCAATATTTCACTGAAATATAACCCTAACAAACATTTTGGCGGTAAAATTGGCGGTAAAATTTATTTTATTGATATCTTCTTTGTTTTTTCATAGTTTTGTCTGAAGAATTTGTGGCCTTAACCTCAATGGATACAGTTAGAGATCAACACAGCCACCAAGAGACAGATGCGAGTAAATAATCCCCTCAACTAGGTAACTCTAGATCAAGGGTTTACTAGGTTTTACTAGGTTTTTTTGTTTAGAGGTCTATGCCTCACAGCCATGGTGGACCACCGCTGCACCACTGTGATGCCCGACCACAGCAGTTCCTCTCCAGTAAACAGCTTAAGCATCACGGACCCGGACGGAAACTCGATCTGCCGACCAAGCGAATACAAGGCCAGCGCGCTACCACTGTAGTGTACTAGCCAGTAGCCAAGAGGCTACCTTTTCAGTGCAAGGGCCAGAGAAAGCTTCTAAGAGTAGCCTGCGAGCACGAGTGCCAAAGAGAACCCAAAAGTGACAATGTACAAACATTTTATAGAAAACTTACTTCTTACTTGTCGTTATTTTACAGGTCCCACTCCGCCAATGGCGTTCTGCAGGACCTTTCACGTATAATTGTATCAAAGAGCATATGATTCACGAATAGTCATGTCATCAAGGTTGTAGCACTCAGAGAATAAGTATGTCTTTAATTTTCTCTTAAAATTCTTCATATCCTCAATCCGTTTAATATCAAGAGGAGGCTTGTTGTAAAATCTTGGAGTGGTAGGCTTGAAAGTGCGAAAACCTGCAGTCGATGAAAATCTTGGTTTAAACAGTGTTAGTCCAACAGCAGCTCTCTGGGTATTGATACTTTCTTCCATTAGTTGAATTACATGCAATATATTTCTTATATATGATGGTAAACCAGTATGCAGTACTTGATGAGTTAAAACACAAATTTTGAAAATAATTCTGGCTTTAACAGGCAGCCAGTATAAGCCCAATCAACACAGAAGTAATCCTATCTCTTAATAAGCCTTGCGGCTCTATTTAAAATATTTTGAAATTTTTTTCAGTTGTATCTTGGGCAAATTACTGTAAATTAAATTGCAATAATTGACTCTACTAATAACACAATTCACCACAAGTTTCCTGAACAGAACTCTCATTTAAATATTTTCTAATAAATGCAATGTTCTTTAAGTAGTAGCCAGCAATCCTTACAAAGTTATTAATTTGAGCATTTAGAGACAAATGACAATTATTACGGTCACACCGCAGGGCACGGTTCTTATGCCCCAGTGCCGGATGTTTGCTTCTGCACCACCCAGCCACAGTCACACTACGGGCGTGTATGAACTGTAGTGCTGCTACTTAAACGTCCTTTTAACCCACCAAAGGACAAGGAAAACCGACTGTCACTCGGGACCAGTCAATCCGAGGGCCACTTGCCGGTGGCTGGACAAAAAGGCTAGAAACGGGTGTACAGGGTCACTAAACCTCTGCATCCTTTAGCCAACACAGCACCTACAGCCACCCTGAAACGTACAGAGGTCGCCAGTCCTTTTTACCCTCCAAAGGACAAATCTCCCAGTAGTTACCACCTTCTCCTCCTTACATTCTAAAGAGGACTACAATGAGCAATAGATTACAGTGCACAGGCAAGGAGCTATTGCCCCACCAGGATACCGCCCACAAGGTGTCGTTTCACCCTCTCCTGGCTGAACAATATCTCCTCAACTCACAACACCCTGTAGAACAGCCCCCTGCTGCAGGACTCTCTAGAGTGTGTTATATGAGCCGTGAAAACAAATACACTCAGGCGTGAGTTACCTCGCCGCCTAGTGATTACAAATTAGAGGCCCCAGATGATGGGCTCTAAACACAACGAAGACAACGCTGAAACCCCTTCCCAAGACTCAAAACCCTGACAGTATCCAGATCCTCCTTACAAGGACTCCCTGGTACTGAAACCTTAGGTGGAATCACACAGCTAGATGTTTGATACAGCCAACACCCTTCACCGCTCTGGCACAGTAACCTGGTCTACACGGCAGGACCTTTACTGCCAGCTAAACAAATATACCTCTTAACTATACAGGCCAGTCTTAAACCCACTCCTTTAAGTGTGATAAGGTTACAGACGAAATAGTGCCAAGCCGGGAACTCAGAGCGTGAGGTGCTATCGCTATAGCTGTTAGCTTGTGACTGACTCACTACGCAGAAAACACCCTTCACCGCTATCCTCCACAGAAGGGTTGCCAACTCGCACTGCTAACACTTCCCGCACCGCGCCCCGCTCTTCCTTTGCTAAGAAAAGCAACTTTGTTTAACAAATTCACTATCGCTCACAGAAGCGACCTGGAACACTACTAAGGATGTAGGAGGTTACAGGAAAGAATGGACTACAAAGCAGGCCACCTTGTAATGGAAAGAAGAAAGGGGGAGAGACGTGAAAAATTAAAGAAAGAACAAAAACAGAAGTTAAAGAAATACAGAGCGCGGGAGACTCCTAACATCGTACCTGCGGCACCTCGCAGCCTAGTATCCTTCCCACACAACTTCTCTCTTGCCATGTGGCTCTTCCACGCCTTCGGCGAGCCTTCTCTTTCCACGACTGGCCACGTGACCTCCAACTCCCGCGCGCAGGGCTTGTCACACAATCAAGTATGACATCTAAGTCACGATCTTTATCAACAATACTAAATGGATTACCATTTACATTCAAATCAGTATTACCAACATTTTTCAGCCTATCTTTACTGCCAATTAATATATATTCAGTCTTATCTGAATTTAATTTTAACTGCTTAAATTCCATCCATTGTTTAATATTTAGCAAAAAACTATTCAGTCTCTCAACAGTACTTTCAATATCAGAAATAGAAAAATGAATTAGGTGTCATCAGCATATAGTCTAAATTTTACACCATGTCTTTCCAAGACTGCAGATAAGCCAATTAGCCTGTTCGCAGCTAGGGTCGTAGACACCTATCAGCGCTAGAATTTTTAATTTTCTCCGCTTCTCCGGGGCAAAGGGGTGACTTAGTTAATTTAGAAGCCGATCTGCAGAAAAAATACGACATGAATTACTGCACATGTGTATTTAAAATTAAAAACATAACCTTAATGTTATTATTCTTACTTACTGGTGCATGATAAGGCTTTGTTAATTGTATTATAAGATAAAGCTACAATTAGGTAATTATTATTTTTTCAGTAAGTATGAGCAGTAAAAATAAAAGGATGTTGATTTCGGCTTATACATTTTATCTGTGTGTTAAAAAATATTGGAAATCACTGTCACGTCTTATATACGAAGGTGATCAGTGAAGAAAACAAAAACAGCACCGCTGCCAGACGTACGACGTAGTATACTAAGCGCCGTTAAAAAGACTGGTATTTATCACTATGGAGACATTTTAATTCTAATAAACCCTTGCCACAGCATTTGCAGCTGACAATACCCTTAGGAGTTGCTCTGAGTAGCCTGCTAGTGTTTGTTGTGGTTTCCTGCCAGTAGCCGAGGATGTAGTTGTCGTACTGGAAAAAATTAAGTCTGCGACACAAAATTATATTTTCTATACATTACATGGATTTGCCTATTGTTTGGTACATTCAAATGAAAGTATGTATCGGTATATGCCCATTGAGATTAGTAGAAAATGACAAATTGCTTGCCTTGATACAAATATAAGCTGTCTTAAGAATATCATATGAAATTATGAATAGAGGCTTAAACGATGTCATATGCCGTCGGACATCATGAGCTTAATAGACTTAAATTTCATACGCATTAATGTGCAATAATACACCTGTGTAAGCTTGTAAAACTTGCCCCAAAAAGTATTTATTTTCCGGCAAAAATTACAAAATCTGGCGCTGTCTGGTATTAAAATGCTCACTGCGAACAGGCTAATTGTATAGATACAGAAAAGAATTGGCCCCAGTATACTTCCCTGAGGGACATCTCTGGTTAAAGCTTCAGTTGATGAAAAAGAATTACCAATTTGTACCTATCTAAATATTGCAATGCCTCATCAACTATGCCAACGGATTTTAAGTCATTTTAAAGTATCTCATAAGAAAACATGAATATAAGAAATGAGGAGACTGCAAGAGGCCAGTTAATGACCTACACGAGGCAGTTCCTTGTCCCCCACCCTTGGAATAATCCAATATTTAGCCATCTCTATATGTATATATATATATATATATATATATATATATATATATATATATATATATATATATATATATATATATATATATATATATATATACATATATATATATATATATATATATATATATATATATATATATATATATATATATATATATATATATATATATATATACATATATGTATATATATATATATATATATATATATATATATATATATATATATATATATAAATGCATATGTGTATATATATGCATATATATGCATTTAAGGGGCATATATCTATATATATATATATATATATATATATATATATATATATATATATATATATATATATATATATATGCATATTTGTTTATATATGCATATATATATATATATATATATATATATATATATATATATATATATATATATATATATATATATATATATATATATATATATATATTATATATATATATATATATATATATATATATATATATATATATATATATATATATATATA
>JAXIVD010009766.1:0-12500 GCA_036785275.1 Cancer borealis
CAGTGTCCACGCCAAAACAACTTCTTAAACCTTCACCTCACGTCCCCAATTCCTATACGACAATATTTCTGCCATTTAGTGCTTATTTCCAGGATCATTATGGTGAACACAAGGAGAAATACTGTGCGGGACCAGGACTTGGACATAACTAACCAGGCATCCACGTCAACTCTGAACCCAGGATCACTACACCCACCAGCATCCCAGAGTATTCTAAACACTATACAAGATGATATCACCACACTCTCTGAGGAAGGTAAAGTGATTGTGAATACTATAGTCAAAGTGTTACAAATCTTGTTGGAGAGTAAGGACCAGAAAATTGATGAGTTACAAGGCAGAGTTAAGGTGCTAGAAAACAAAGGTGACCAAAATTGTACACAGTATTCTAAATGGAGATGCATGAGTGAGTTATATAATGTAATTATCACTTTTTCTAATCTAAAAGTTCTTCCAATGATATTAACAAGTTTGTTTGCAATTTTTACTACTTCAGTACATTGGCTACTCGGTTTTAGATCTCTTGAAATCATAACGCCTAAATCTTTTTCATTATCTACACTTTTGAGTTGAACATCTTTCATCGAGTATTTTGTAGGAGGGTTATAATTTCTGATATGAAGTATGTGGCAACAACAAACAAAGTTAGTGACCTTGAATGTCAGATAGACGATGTTAACCAATATGAACAAAGAGACACGATTATCGTCAGTGGTCCATCTCTACCTAGAGAAACTACCAACGAAAACCCAACGGAAGTTGTAGTCAATGCCATTAAGGCAAATTTGAAACTAAACATTGAACATGCTGACATTTATGTTGCT
Organism: Cancer borealis; assembly: GCA_036785275.1. Taxonomy (NCBI): domain Eukaryota; kingdom Metazoa; phylum Arthropoda; class Malacostraca; order Decapoda; family Cancridae; genus Cancer; species Cancer borealis. The sequence goes on from JAXIVD010009766.1 coordinate 825, forward strand.
CATAGGTTGGGCAATAAAACAAGACCTAACTCAAATAACCCAATCATAGTGAAATTGCACAGCCGCCTAAAAAACAAAGATATTATGAGTGCCTGTATTACCATGAAACCAAACATGTATGTTAATGAAAGCCTTACACCTAAAAGACTTGCTCTATTCAAGACTGTATGGAATATTTGAAAGGAAAAGAGGCAACATTTCCAGCAATGTTATACAAGAGACGGTAAAATTTGCATCAAACTTAAATGATCAAATCAAAAACATATAATCACTAATGAGCGAGCCTTAAATGACTTCCTTGCGAAGTTCCCTGCTTTGACAGACTAACTAGCTGTTACAGATATAACTGGTAACTACCACTTGTTTATGACTACCCTATTACTTATTCACCTTCTTCTACACTTAACCCCACTAATAACTTTACCTAACCATAACCTATTCTAACCATACCTAACCATAATTACTCATTACTTGCCTTCTTACCTTCACCTAAATTATCTATCCTACTACATACCTAACATAACCTCTATTTACTTCACCTTACCATACCTTACCTTACTTTACCTCACGTTACTTTACCTTAACCTACCTTACTTAACCCAAACTTACTCTTCCTTACCTAACCAAATCTCTATTCATCTCACTTACCCTAACCTCTGTTATCTCACCTTACCTTACCCCACTTTATCTCACCTTACTTTACCTTAACCTACCTTACCTTAACTTCATCTTTCTTGTCTCATGTCTCGTAGCTTTAACTTCCTATACCGTTACTTACAATCTAAACCCTACCTAACCCATTCTTTACTACCTTACTTTAACCAACCTTATTGAATCCTGCTCTTCTTACCTTACTGAACTTAATCTCACTTGTCACAACCCAAAAAACTACTTTACTTTTTTTCCCCGTAACTTAACCTCATCTACCATTACTTACAAACCATACCCTACCTAACCGATCCTTTTCCATAACCAGATTTTATCTTATACTAACCTTACCTAAAGTAACTAATCTAACACTACGTACTAGTTATACCTACTTAACTTACTTAACTCCTACTTTACTTAAATCTAATTTCTCCTTTCTTATTCCAATCTATCTTACTTTCTCAATCTCTTAGACTCTATACATTCCTTATTGAATTCATTTAACCTTAGTATTGATGTTATCCAGAAGGAAACTTACAAATGGTGGAAAGTTTGCCTGCACATTATATCATGCACCTCTATTACTTACTCACTGCTTACCTGGTGAGCCTATACTGTATTGTGTCGTTTTATTTAATTTTTTGTGTGTGTTGTTATTTCGTTTATTATTTATATATATATATATATATATATATATATATATATATATATATATATATATATATTTCTTATGGAGAACCTTTACAAATCACTATATGATGATGTAAACCAAAACAGTGATAATAATAATTTTGAATCAAATGTTATTAAGATGATTTCAGGTCAATATGATGTCAACTCTTTATCAAGATATTACAGTTTTGAAGAATACAACTCTGTTACAGATACACTGGGAAACAATTACCTAAACATTATACATATTAATATTAGATCACTACACAAAAACTTTGATTCCCTAAAATCATTTCTCACTTGCTTACCTAAGCCACCTGATGTAATTGCTGTTACAGAAACCTGGCTTCAAGAACATATTAAACATCTTTATTCCATAGAACATTATATTCCAATTCATCTAGTAAGAACTGATAGAGATGCTCTCTATCAGTTCTTACTAGATTAATTACTATTTATACTAAAGATGTAATCAATGTCGAGGTCCTAAACCAGTTCGCATTTATTAATAGAAATATTGAAATGTGTTCAGTTAGGCTAAAAATAGAAAATACTGATTATATAATCGCTGTTATCTATAGACCTCAAAGTAAACATATAGCTGTTAATGAGTTTTCAGATATTATCAGTGAATTACTAACTAACGAAATTTTTAGACATAACAAAACAATTATACTTGGGGACCTTAACATTAATTTACTTGAACATGCCACTCATCTCCCAACAAATTTATTCCTTAATGCTAAATTACTTCCCACATATTTCTTGACCAACGAGATTTCCCGATAGTCCTGACCTTGGCCAACCATCACTGCTAGACCATATCTGGACTAACTTTACACCGCCATCCTTGTCAGGTATTTTCCAATACTGTATGTATGACCATCTCCCCATATTCATAAATATCACCCAACAATCTATACCAAACATTAAGCATAAGATCAACTTCAGAAACTTCAATAATGTTAACCATAACTCATTCACTAATGAATTACATAAAATAAATTGGGAAGAAGTCCTCATTCTAGCCAACACTAATGATAATTTTAACCTCTTCCTTAATACTATATATGAACTCTATAACAAATACTTTCCTATAAAAACAAAATATTTAACTTTAAAAAGACTTCAAAATGTTTGGCTCACTAATGGAATACTAAACTCAATTAAACATAAATGTAAACTTTTTAAGATGTACAAAATGGGAACAATTTCACATGATATATACAAGCAATACAAAAACAATCTAACCCAAGTAATACGTGTTGCAAAATCCAACTATTATCGCCAAATATTTAGTAATTTCAAAACAAACACAAAAAAAATATGGCAGACAATTAATGAGCTAAAAGGTAATATTCACAATAAACATATAATTAAGACCCTACAATATAATAATTCGTTATTAGAAAATCCATCAAATATCTCTGAAGCTTTCAGTAACTATTTCTCCACCATTGCACCAGAACTTGAAGGTAATCTCCCACAATCCAACGTAAACCCAAATCTTTATATAAAAGGTAACTACCCTCACTCCATGGTATTCCCTATTTTCTCAACTTATGATTTAAATGCAGTAATTAAGTCACTAAACAACAAAAATTCTGGTATAAATGACATAGCAGTTCCTGTTATTAAAAGAAATTGTAATCTATTCTCAATTCCTCTGACTATACTCTTCAACCAGTCTATTGTAACTGGAACCTTTCCAGCTATATTGAAAGTTGCCAAGATCACCCCCATTCACAAATCTGGATCCATGAATAACCCTAAAAATTACCGACCAATTTCTCAACTCACAATTTTCTCAAAAATATTTGAAACTCTTATGAAAATACATCTAACATGTTATATGGAAAACAAAAAAATTCTTAATCCCTCAGTTTGGTTTTCGACCAAAATGCAATACTTTCATAGCACTAAATAGATTCTCTAATGCAGTGTTTTCTGCCATTGACAATAAGCTCTCTGTATTATCCATATTTATCGACTTTGCTAAAGCTTTCGATACAGTCAATCACAACATTCTTAGTAAAATGCATCATTATGGAATTCGTGGCACAATACTCTCATGGTTTAAGGATTATCTATCAAACAGACAGCAACATGTTATCTTTAATGGTGAAAAGTCTTCCACAACATTAGTTACACTAGGTGTCCCACAGGGTAGTGTCTTAGGTCCTCTGTTGTTTTTAATATATATTAATGACATTTCAGATATTTTCTCGGAGGCTAAAACAATATTATTTGCTGATGACATGACCGTATACTTGACTGGCCCAAATCCAGATCAGCTCATGCATTGTGCTAATAATGAACTTCAAAAACTTCATGAATAGTGCCTATGCAACAGACTCACTATTAATACTAACAAAACTTATTTCATGCTATTTACAATAAAGCGTACACTAACTCTTCCTCAACTACATATAAATAATAACTTAATCGCTAAAAACTAATCAAATCAAATTTCTTGGTGCTACCTATTTATTATGCTTATATTTATCCATTACTAACATACTGCAACCCCATATGGTGCACTACATACCCCACTTATCTAATTCCTTTAAAATTACAACTTTAAAAAATAGTAAGAATAATAACAAACAGTAACAATCTTGAACATACAAATCCACTATTTAGAAGCACCAAAATCTTGAAACTAGAAGATATCACTAAAGTTGCTATAGCCACCTTTATGTATGCAAATAAAAATACTATACAAAACTTACTACCATCTCATGACCATAACACCCGTCATCGTGATAACCTCACCCTTCCTCTACATTGACTTACAAAATTTCAACACTCCATTTCTTACCTTGGCCCTGTTGTGTGGAAGTCTATTTCTCCCGAAATTCAAGATGCACCCTCCATCAGCACATTCACAAATAGACTTAAAAATAATATTCTAACCACTTACTAACCCTGATACAATAATGTCATGTAACCTGTCTAAATATTATAGATTATAGCCATGTGTGTATTAAAACCATGCATATATTGATGTTAATCAAGTCTACTGTACCTGGTCCTATATGAACTGAAACTGCTGCCACTGGATTCTGATACAATTACCAGCATGTACCATGATACCTAATGATACTAACTAATATCAACTACGTATTTTGCTACATTGAGATATAAATTTACAATGTTTACCATGCCTATTGTATTTGTATTTGTATCACTATAACTATTGTCACTCAACACAAATGGATTTTTTACTGTTTGCTGATTCAATCTCATTGTTTTCTCCTGCCTGATTACTCCAGCTCGTCTATAACCATAGTTTGCCTAAAAAGCTTTGCTTCAGAAAGGCTAACTACTGTTGTATCATGTTATATTTATACATGTATATGTATATATATATATATATATATATATATATATATATATATATATATATATATATATATATATATATATATATATATATATATATGTATGTGTGTGTATGTGTATATATGTGTATATATGTGTATATATATATATATATATATATATATATATATATATATATATATATATATATATATATATATATATATGGGCATCTGAGTATGTATGTATATGTATATGAGCATGTGTATGTACATACATATGTATATGTGTGTGTTTGTATATGTACACGTATGTGCATGTGTGTATGTATGAAGGTATGTGTATATGTGTCTGTACGAATGTGTTTGTGTGTATGTGTATATGTGCATGTGCTTAAATATATGTGTATGTATAAATAACTATGTATATGTGTGTATACGTTTATGTACTATGTACTGAATATGTGTATATGTACATAATATAATTCTACATTGCTACTGTAGTTATCAATAAATGTTCAAATGTTCAAATATCTCTCTCTCTCTCTCTCTCTCTCTCTCTCTCTCTCTCTCTCTCTCTCTCTCTCTCTCTCTCTCTCTCTCTCTCTCTCTCTCTCTCTCTCTCTCTCTCTCTCTCTCTCTCTCTCTCTCTCTCTCTCTCTCTCTCTTTGTTTCCTTCGACTTTCCCAGTTAAGGCTTCACCATCACTAATTCCTATCCACCCTCCTTCTTTGCCTTTATAAACAAAGAATTGCGGCTGTGAACTTTAGAGAAGGGAAAGGGAGGGCAGGTGAGGGAAAATTAAGAGAAGGTGGAAGGAGTGCGACTAAGGGATAAGAGGCGAAGAAACGTAAATATGATAAACGGTGGCGAGAGAGAGAGAGAGAGAGAGAGAGAGAGAGAGAGAGAGAGAGAGAGAGAGAGAGAGAGAGAGAGAGAGAGAGAGAGAGAGAGAGAGAGAGAGAGAGAGAGAGAGAGAGAGAGAGAGAGAGAGAGAGAGAGAGAGAGAGAGAGTGGGAAGGAGGTTATGGCGCCCTGTCCGAGTCCAGCAAAAAACTAAGATCGTCAGTTTTCAAGAAATGACAGCAACTTTCCCAGCCGGCGGCCATTGTAGCGAGCCCCATGACATAACCATCCCCTTATCCCTTCCTCTACATCACCACTAGTAAACCATCTTTTATGAATATTCCCGCATATTATTCTTTCCAATTGACGAATGTGGTTTTCCTTTTTTTTCTCCCTGTCGGTATTGTGCCAAAAGGAAGGTTTGATGGGGAGGAACTTACAGGCTTTTCTTTCCTGTTACCTTTATTTGTGATGACTTGTAGAATAGTCTACTAAAACGGCTTACTATTACCTGATATATCTATGTTCTTTTTTATCATCTTCGTCCTCCTTGCCGCCCCGTTGCCACAAGAAAAAAGTCAGTTCTCTTTTTACTCCCGTCCTATCTCCTCTCCATCATTGTAGTCACCTCCAGGTTACCACCACGCCGACCCTACCCTTTCTCTTCACGTCAGCCCCAGTCCGTCAATACCTTTCCCTAATACCCCTTTCCTTTCCACTACAACACGACTTCCCATTCCTCTCTAACCAACTCTTAAGTTCTCCCATTCTTTCCTCACCACGAACGCAACACTCACCAATTAATTGCTTCCATACCCTGCCCCACTAACAGAACAATCCCAATTCCCTTTATTAACCCACACCCACACCCACCCACCCACACACACCCACCCACACACACACACACACACACACACACACACACACACACACACACATTAACATATTCTACCAATAACATAACGTCTCCATGCCCTTCACTCAGTCAGTACTAATGGTCAATGCCTTTGCTCCCCACTTCCAGCACATTCCCACCACCACACGTCAGCTTCTCCCAATACTCTCCATCGCCCTCATCATTATCCATTCCCTAAGGTCCGCACTGAGGGCTTCTCAACGGTACCTTCCGACAGGCGCTACAGTGGCGGCAAGGATGGTGGTAGAGGTGACAGCGGCATCATGCACCTCTTCTGCCAAATCAACCAGGTGGCCACGAGGTCCGTACTGTTAGACGCCGCCAGCCCGTCCAGTTTTTGCGTGAGGTGGCCGCACGTTTGTCTGTGTGTCGTCTTGTGGGGAGGGAGTGTGAGGAGGCTGGGGCAATATGCAGAGGAAAAGGTCACTAAGAAAGGTGTGATCAATAAAGAGGGAAAGGAAAGGGGAGGGAAGGGGGGAGATACAGTGTCAAAATGTGGAAAGGAAGGGGTGGGGTTTGGCAACGCGGTACAGAGGATGGAGGAGGATATTACAGATAGACGGTGTGTGGGGAGGAAGGGAGGGGGAAGATCATTGTTTGGTGCCCGGAAGGTTAAGAGGATTTAAATAACGATGGGAACAGCGGGGAAGAGATGAGGATGGCGGCGGTGCTGCTGGTCATAGGTAGTGATGGTGGTGGAGGTGGTGGTGGTGGTGGTGGTGGTGGTGGTTCAGGTGTACGAGGAAAATGTCTAGCTAATGATGATGAGAAGAAAGAAAGAGGCCAATGGGTTGAATAAAGGAGGGGAGGAGACGGGGAGGGGATGGGAAGGAAAACGCAAGCTGGTAAATTATGTTGAAAAGTATAGCATCATGTCGTGAGGCTAAACCAGTGATTCCCAACCGGGGTTCCGCGGAACCCTGGGGTTCCGCAGACCATCACCAGGGGTTCCGCAAGAAACCGTAAAATAATTATGCGCTATTACAAAATGACAGTGATCTTAATTCATAATTCCTACTCAACGACACGTCACAAACACTGTCCAGACACCAACATACTCGTAGGTGTCAGTTAGTACAATGTATATACTATATACTATGCATATACTATTGCTATGCTATGCATACTATACATATGCATAGCAAATACTATGCATAGAATAAACAAAAAATTTGTTTTATTGCCGGTGCGGGATACGCCCTTCATTCCTGGGTAGGAGGGTGACGCAACCCCGTACGAGTATCATACGTGTCACGAGCCCCAGCCCAGCTGTTCACACATCTTCCTTCAGTCAGTTTTGAGCAGCGCAACCGAGTGAAACGCTGTTTTAATTAATCTCACCAGTTAATATTTGTTTGCTACGGATTTTAAAGACTGAAGCATGTTCAAATATTTTAAAAGAAAGCATGTCAGTGGAGAGGAGGACAGTGACGAAGAATCACAAATACCACAGCAAAGTACGAGTAAAGGAAAAGTGAGTGATGTTAAAAAAAAACGCCTTTACAATGACAGTTATCTGGCCATTGGCTTTATATGGACTGGATAAGAAAACTGTCCACTTCCTTTGTGCATTGTTTGTGGGAAAAAGCTCGCCAACACAGCTATGGCCCCAGCCAAGTTAAAGCGACATTTCACTACTAATCACAGCCACTTGTCAAGTAAAACCGTGGATTATTTTCGAAGACTCTTGGATTCACAGCAGAAACAAAGACAAGTTTTTGTAAAGAAGGTAACCAGCAGTGATAAGGCCCAAGAAGCAAGCTATTTAGTGGCTGAGCTAGTTGCCAAGAAAATGAAAAGTCATACTATTGCAGAAAGCCTAATAATGCCTGCTTGCAAAATAATTGTGAGAACAATGCTAGGTGAAGAAGCTGAAAGTGAATTAAGCAAGGTTCCTGTTTCTGATAATACAATTAGTAGGCGTGTAGATGACCTGTCCAACAATATTTCTGGTATTTTGTCTGAAATAATGCAAAATACCAACTTTGCTCTCCAAGTAGATGAGTCTACTGATATAACTGGTAAAGCTCAGCTGCTGGCATTTGTACGATTTGAAAATGAAGGTGAAATAATGGAAAATTATTTTTGCTGTAAAGAACTGCCAGAAACTACCAAAGGCCACGACATTTTCAATATCTTGTCTTCTTACCTGGAATCTTGTGGTTTGTCATGGAACCGATGCATTGGAATCTGCACTGATGGTGCTACCTCAATGATTGGCTCAGTACAAGGCTTTGTATCACGCGTGAAAGAAAAAAAACCTGAAGTCATAACAACTCACTGCTTTCTCCACCGAGAAGTTCTGGTTTCAAAAACTATTGGGGATGATTTAAAACACGTCCTTGATATAACTGTGAACATGGTCAACTTTATAAAGCAGCGCCCTCTGAAGTCTCGCATGTTTGCAAGGTTGTGTGAAAACATGCAGAAAGATCACGTGACGCTTCTCCAGCACACAGAGGCTCGATGGCTTTCGAGAGGTAAAGTTTTGACAAGGGTATTCGAGCTGCGACAGGAACTGCTGCTTTTCTTCAAAGAGAATAATAAAGCCAGTTTCTGTGAATGTCTTGAATCTACAAACTGGCAAATAAAACTAGCATATTTAGCAGATATTTATCAGCATTTAAATAACTTGAACACCAGCATGCAGGGTGCGAAGGAAAACATTCTGACTTCCACAGACAAACTTCTTGCATTTAAGAATAAACTTGCTGTTTGGAAAAAGCACCTTTCAAGAGGAAGCGTCGAAATGTTTCCACTCCTACTTAAAGTTCAAACTCAGAATGAATATGAAAATGTAATTCCATTAATTACAAGTCATTTGGGATCACTGTCAGAAAAACTTTATAAGTACTTTCCCTCATTGTCATCAGAAACGTATGACTGGGTGAGAAACCCCTTCACTGAGTTCTCACCAAGTACAGAAAACCTACTTAGTCTGCAAGAAGAGGAAGAACTGAGTGAACTACAGTGCGATCGAACCTTGAAAATGAAATTTAATGAAGTATCACTTGACAAGTTTTGGATTTCAGCAAAGCAAGAGTACCCTGTCATCTCAGTAAAAGCATTGGATGTTTTACTCCAGTTTTCGACTTCTTACCTCTGTGAACAAGCTTTCTCATGCCTGACCGTCATTAAAAGCAAATCAAGAAATCGTCTTCTGTCTGTCGAGGAAGAACTGCGTGTGTGTCTGTCAAAAATTCGGCCAAGAATTTCACAGATACGCAAAGAGAAACAAGCCCAAGTATCACACTGAAGGTAAATCATAACATTATGCATGATTATTGACTTATTAGTGTGAACTCTCATGTGATGTAATTGTAGATTTCATATGAATTATATTGCTCAAGAACTTTTCTTTAAAAAATAATATACATACATATACTACATATCGGGGTTCCTTGGAATATGAACAATTATTACAGGGGTTCCTCCAAGGTGTAAAGGTTGGGAATCACTGGGCTAAACGATGCCGACTACGACCTACTTGTGCCAGCGAGCAGGTGAACGACGCCGCTTACTGTTGTGCTGAGGACTAATTACGAGGACGAGTACGGTATTAGCTTGGACGAAAGAAGCCGAAAATACAGGTTACCCACGTCATTGAACAAAATTACCATGACAAGTGATCTTGCTATGCTCTTAGCCCAGATAGCAGCGTAGACTCCGGCAAGCGAATGGCGAGGCTGGTAAAGTATTACCTGCAGCGTGTAGCGACCTTGACTACAAGGGGCACGCCCTTTGTGCCCCGACGTCGAGGAACTTTATGCATACCCGAAGAGCATGGCAGGGCAGGCAAGGGCGGAGTACAAGTGGAAAGGGGCAAAGAGCAAGGTGAAAAGGGCAAGGGGACAAGAGGGGGGCGGAACAGGGTACAAGGAAGCAGACACGGCAACGGGTTCCGGACAAAAGTTCATATAGAAAAAGTTCGTATGGCAATAATTCGTAAGATAAAATTCGTTTGCCTAAAGTACGTCAGGATAAAGTACGTAGGGTATAAAGTTCGTCATGTCAAAAGTTCGTAATGGAAAAAATTCGTAATTGAAAAAAAAATCGTAAGGTTAAATGTTCGTCGTGCCAATGTTCGTTAGAAAAATGTTCGTCGCGTTAGGATCGGTTAAATTAGGTTAGGTCGTTATGAATATTTTACATAGGTACTACATACGTACCATACGAACATCTGCGTACGAACTTTAGCGTACGAACTTTTTGGTACGTACTTTTTTCAAACGAACTTTATCCCTTACGAACATTTGCTTACGAACAATTGCGTACGAATTTTATGCATACGAACTATTTCCATACGTACTTTGGTCCTAGAATCCACGGCAACAACGTACTCACCATATCTTACGGGGCACCACCCTCTGGCCCTAACACACAAATAATAATAATAATAATAATAATAATAATAATAATAAACAAAAAATAGGATAAATAATCTAATAAATAAACAACAAAAGATAAATAAATGCATCGCATGCAATTGACAATCCTAGGCATGAGCAGCGACGTGCGGGTGTGCGTCCCACTGTGCTACATAGGGAGAAGAGGGAGGAAGGGAGAGAAGATGGGGACATGAGGAACACTATATACACCAGTGGGCGGGCGTAGGACATCAGCACACAACTGCCACCTGCCTCTCGCCTCGGGGACAGGAGGGCAGAGCAGCAGCCATCGCCCGGCCCAAGGTCCTTCATATACAAGGTCAGTTCACTTTTAACCCAAGCTCCGCCCACTGGCCGTGACGTCGAACAGTATCCAGACCGAGAGATTGGCCACTGGTCACAGGGTCACTTATCGCCTCAACACTGTCACTGTCACAAAACACATTATCACTATATATATATATATATATATATATATATATATATATATATATATATATATATATATATATATATATATATATATGAACTAAAATCGATAATTATCTCCTTCATTGCCGCTGTTTTCGCTCAAAAGCTGTCACCAACCAGCCCGTAGTAACGCTCCTCCCTTTTACAGCCATGATAAATAAAAACGAACACACACACAAACACACACACACACACACACACACTGACACAGACACAGACAACAGACACACACACCACACAGACACACACACACACACACACACACACACACACACACAAAGAGAGAGAGAGAGAGAGAGAGAGAGAGAGAGAGAGAGAGAGAGAGAGAGAGAGAGAGAGAGAGAGAGAGAGAGAGAGAGAGAGAGAGAGAGAGAGAGAGAGAGGAGAGAGAGAGAGAAGAGAGAGAGATCCT
>JAXIVD010009767.1:0-14705 GCA_036785275.1 Cancer borealis
TACATATATATATATATATATATATATATAATATTATATATATATATATATATATATAATATATATATATATAATATATATATATATAATATATATATATATATATACATATATATATATATATATATATATATATATATATATATATATATATATATATATATATATATATATATATATTATATATATTATATATATATATATATATATATATATATATATATATATATATATATATATATATATATATATACATATATATATATATATATATATATATATATATATATATATATATATATATATATACATATATATATATATATATATATATATATATATATATATATATACATATATATATATATATATATATATATATATATATATATATATACATATATATATATATGTATATATATATATATATATATATATATATATATATATATATATATATATATATACATATATATATATATATATATATATATATATATATATATATATATATATATATATATATATATATATATATATATATATATATATATATATATATATATATATATATATATATATACATATATATATATTATATATATATATATATATATATATATATATACATATATATATATATATATATATATATATATATATATATATATATATATATATATATACATATATATATATATATATATATATATATATATATACATATATATATATATATATATATATATATATATATATATATATATATATATATATATATACATATATATATATATATATATATATATATATATATATATATATATATATATATATATATATATGTATATATATATATATATATATATATATATATATATATATATATATACATATATATATATATATATATATATATATATATATATATATATATATATATATATATATATGCCGCTGAAATTATTAAAATTGACCAAGGAGAACTAAACGCCATGCAGAACATATTATGTTCTGCCTTGTTTTCCTTGTATGGTTGTTGTTAACAGATGTAAATCTTTGTACATGTGCTATAGTTCCCTATACTTGATTCTCAAGTATAGCGAATTATAGCACAAATACAAAGATTTACATCTGTAAACAACAACCATACAAGGAAAAAAAGGCAGAACATAATATGTTCTTTCTTCGAAGAACATATATGTTCTTCTTTCGAAGAACATATATGTTCTTCCTTGTTTTCCTTGGTATCGCTGTAATGATATCAGTATGATTTCATAGTGATGTCAACATTGTTAGCTCACCATTGTGACATTACGATGAGATCACAGTCACCTAATATATGTGACCTCACCAGTATGTCAGTCATGTGAGTTCACTGTGACATCTATCATAGGCGGATCTAGGGAGCTATTCTGGAGGGGGCCAAGCTAGGAAAGGGCGCCATAGAAATTAATCTTATGAAACCAAACAAACTTTTAATTGAAACTTTAACTAACATGACCTGTATCACATAATCACACTCGAATATAAATTAATTTTCAGGACATAAACTTGACTTTTTAATAGCTACTGATAGGAAATATCTGAACAAACTGGTGATCAGACTAGTATAGCACACAAAATGTTACATGAACATTGAAAAAAATACAGTAGTATGTACAATGGGACCGCTCCCTAAAAGAATCTCTACAACTTAAACATTATTTTCCAGCTACCAGTCGTACTGTATTCATTCTACTAGGGAATACATACGTACTACAATTGGGTGCGGTCGCCCGCCATTCCTGCTTTGTGGGGTGAGAGCAAACCATGTAGATGGCCCCATCATCGAGGGGGGGCCACCTGTGTCTTCCTTTTGTCTCTGCCCCACCCCTCTTCCAATCCATCATCCAGACCATAATTCCTTGCTGAAGTCAGCTATGATCAAGGTTAGATAAATGTTGCGTGTGCTTTGTTTCTACACGCTTTTTTTATTACAAGACCTAGCGAAAATTACACAAGATGACAGGGGCGCCCATAGCCGGATCTAGGGGGAGGCCATTGGGGCCAATGTGCCCCTGATGCAGGGTGACAGGGGCACCCGTAGCCGGATCTAGGGGAAGGCCATTGGGGCCATGGTGCCCCTGATGCAGGGCAACAGGGGGTGCCCATAGCCGGATCTAGAGGGAGGCCATTGGGACCATGGTGCCCCTGATGCAGGGTGACAGGGGCGCCCATAGCCGGATCTAGAGGGAGGCCATTGGGGCCATGGTGCCCCTGATGCAGGGTGACAGGGGAGCCCATAGCCGGATCTAGAGGAAGGCCATTGGGGCCATGGTGCCCCTGATACATGATGACAGGGGCGCCCATAGCTGGATCTAGAGGGAGGCCATTGGGGCCATGGTGCTCCTGATGCAAGGTGACAGGGGCGCCCATAGCCGGATCTAGAGGGAGGCCATTGGGACCATGGTGCCCCTGATGCAGGGTGACAGGGGCGCCCATTGCCGGATCTAGAGGGAGGCCATTGGGGCCATGGTGCCCCTAATGCAGGGTGACAGGGGCGCCCACAGCCAGATCTATGGGAAGGCCATTGGGGCCATGGTGCCCCTGATGCAGGGTGACAAGGACGCCCATAGCCAGAACAAGAGGGAGGCCATTGGGACCATAGTGCCCCAGAAGCAGGGTAACAGGGGCGCCCATAGCCGGATCTAGAGGGAGGCCATTGGGGCCATGGTGCCCCTGATGCAGGGTGACAGGGGCGCCCATAGCCGGATCTAGGGGGAGGCCATTAGGGCCATGGTGCTCCTGATGCAGGGTGACAGGGGCGCCCATAGCCGGATCTAGGGGGAGGCCATTGGGGCCATGGTGCCCCTGATGCAGGGTGACAGGGGCGCCCATAGCCGGATCTAGAGGGAGGCCATTGGGGCCATGGTGCCCCTGATGCAGGGTGACAGGGGCGCCCATAGCCGGATCTAGAGAGAGGCCATTGGGGCCATGGTGCCCCTGATACAGGGTGACAGGGGCTCCCATAGCCGGATCTAGAGGGAGGCCATTGGGGCCATGGTGCCCCTGATGCAGGGTGACAGGGGCGCCCATAGTCGGATCTAGAGAGAGGCCATTGGGGCCATGGTGCCCCTGATGCAGGGTTACAGGGGCGCCCATAGCTGGATCTAGAGGGAGGCCATTGGGGCCATATGGTCCCTGATGCAGGGTGACAGGGGCGCCCATAGCCGGATCTAAAGGGAGGCCATTAAGGCCATGGTGCCCCTGATGCAGGGTTACAGGGGTGCCCATAGCCGGATCTAGAGGGAGGCCATTGGGACCATGGTGCCCCTAATGCAGGGTGACAGGGACGCCCATAGCCGGATCTAGAGGGAGGCCATTAGGGCCATGGTGCCCCTGATGCAGGGTTACAGGGGCGCCCATAGCCGGATCTAGAGGGAGGCCATTGGGACCATGGTTCCCCTGATGCAGGGTGACAGGGGCGCCCATAGCCGGATCTAGAGAGAGGCCATTGGGGCCATGGTGCCCCTGATGCAGGGTGACAGTGAAAAGGATGAAGAATAATGGGTAAAAGGAATTAATAAGGAAAACATTGATCAGGTTTCAGTAATCAGGATAGGTGTAATGTGTCCAAGCTAAGTGGTGTATGTTAATTCCCGCCCAGGATTGACCCGGGGGAAGTGACTCCTAACTCTTCGGTGCCGGCCGGGTAGCCCAATATATCGTACCGCTAAGCAAGTACCACAAACATCATGCAATAGGATACGTGAAAATGGGTACAAGCTAGAAAAACTTAGATTCAGGACGGACCTAGGTAGATATTGGTTCACTAACAGAGTGGTGAACGATTGGAATAGGCTGGTTTGACACGTAGTAAGTGGTGAGTCAATAGGTAGCTTTAAAAGACGGTCGGATCAGAGTATGGATAGGGATGACAGGTGGGATGGTGAAATATTGGAAGGAACTGCCTCGTGTAGGTCATCAATTGGCCTCTTGCAGTCTCATCAATTCTTATGTTCTTAAGAGAATGAAGAATAAGGTCAAGAAAACAGATACAGACGGCACACTATATGTATTATTTTCAAGGGTACAACACATCGCTTAGCTACACACTGTTAACTAGAGAAGACTTGCATCACTTAACGTCTGTAACTAACTAATTAATTACACAACAATTATCATTACTATTGTTATTTCATGCTATATATTATCTTGACATAACAGTACATCTTTATGATTAATACCTATATTTTCGCCATTGAAAAGGAGATAAAGGAGGTAGTGGGGGAACACTTTTTAAAATTATATTATGCATCTTGGAGTAATATTATTGTATATGTTGATGAATTTCTTAACTTTTTATTTTTTTATTTCACCCACTTAGTTGGAATTGTTTGAATGAACATTATTACAAAAATACGAGTGAATGTTTTGTTGAGAAAAGTCTTAACGAAAATTACCAAAAGATAAAATTATTAGCGAACGGAGATTATTTTGTATATATTTTTTTGTCTTGTATAGAAATTGGTGGAGCTATCTTACACATCATCATCATCATCATCATCATCATCATCATATTATTATTATTATTATTATTGGTATTATTATTTTCTCTACATCCTCTATCTTCTCTTAAGAAATGCATGTACACTTACTACAATTTGCTGTGTATATTTGTACATAATTAATACATAAACTAGTATAGCTATACATACATTGTCCATATAAATACACACACACACACACACACACACACATACACACACACACACACACACACACACACACACACACACACACACACACACACACACACACACACACACACACACACACACACACACAGACACACACACACACACACACACACACACACACACACACACACACACACACACACACACACACACACACACACACACACGAAAAAATAACACTCTTGAAGAAACATTTATTTTTTCTCCCACAAAGAAGAGGGACACACACACACACTCTCTCTCTTTCAAGACACACTTTTACAAATTCTGACGTTTTTTTTCTCTCCTTTCTCCTCTTTTCTTTTTAATTATTTTCCCTTTCTTTCTTCACCAATTTTATTTATTTTTTCTCTGTCCTTGTTTCAACTGGCCCACTTTTCCTTCTCGCTCCCATTCCCTCCTTTCCCCATTCCCTCCTTCCCCCCCTTTCTCCAGTGTTTCCTTGTTTCCTTGTTTTCTTCCCTTACCTCCCTCCCTACACCCCCGCTTCGAATCCCCTTACAAATAAAGTGTCAGGAAGGTCAGTGTTTAAAGTATAAATCTCTTTATATGAAGAATGATCTGGCTTTAATCCACCACTACCACCACCACCACCACTACTTCTACCTCCACCACCTCCATCTCCACCTCCACTTCCACCACCTCCTCCTCCTCCTCCTCCTCCTGATGCTTCTCTCCCAACGTCCCATCTTCCTCTTCTTCCCCATCCTGGTATTCCTCCACCTACCCATCGTTTTCCTCCACATTTCTTCCCCCATCCATTTTTTCCTCCAACTACACCTTTCCTCCACTCACTACTTCGCTCTCCATTACAACAGCACCCACACACATCCTCCTTGTCGCCTTCTCCCCCTCCCCCTCCTCCTCCTCCACCTCCTCCTCCACTGCCTAAGGAGGAGGTGGAGGGTGCATGGTTGTTTGAGTTGCCGTTCTCTCTCCTGTAGGAGGCTTTGACGAAGGTAAGCTGGGTTAATGTCACTTCCTGAAGGTCTCCGCCGCTTCTACTGCGACCATTACCGCTGCTGTTATTGGTGCTTCTCATCTGTAAGGGAGGGAAGCACGTGTTTAGATAGACAAACAGATATGTAGATAGGTATATTGATTCATAGGTCAGGTTAAGTTAGGTAAAGGTTAGGTTAAGTTAGGTTTGGTCAAGTCTGGTCTGGTACATTTCAATTCAAAGTAATTCATTGTTTTATTACGGTAATATATGTTTTTTCGTTCGATCCCACTATCAATTATCCTTAACTGTCCGCTGGAGGCCACAGAGAAACAGTGATTCGCCTATTCAGTTGTTATAGAGATGGTTGGGTTGGAAGCATAGACAGGAACGCGTACTTACGGTGGTGTCGTTCAGGCCGTCGCAGAGGTGGTTGTGGTAATGGTGGTGGTGGTGACAAAACTCTCGATTTGATCCCGTGAATACCAGGCGCCCGCTGAGGGACGTCGCGGAGCTCCTCTGTGTGATTCTACAGGAGGAGGAGGAGGAGGAGGAAAGGGATAAAGGGGAGATAAAGAATATAGAATTAGAGGCGTTATAAAAGTTAGTAATAAAAGATAGCTTACATTATTAATTTCAAGGAATAACATAACCTAATATTCACTGTCTGGCAAGATCTAGTATTACACCCTTGCCTAGCTAGCCTTGGGGTCTCGACAGAATCGGGGAGGGTAGAGAAGCCGGGGTGATTATACTTCCATTCATCTGAACTGCATACCACACCCACACCTCACCACAGCCACACCTCACCACACCTCACCTCACCTCGCCCATCCATCACGCGTTCATGTATATTTAGTAGTGTTAATACCGTGTGTTAAGAAGAGAATTACCGCCTGTTACCTGTTACCAACTACCTATTACCAGCGCTGCTATGTAAGTGTTAATACGTAGTTACAATGTTAGTTATCTCCACCTGTCTTCCTTCCTTCCTTCCTTTCTCTTTCTATCAACTTTATGAATGTAGACTAGATGCTAAGTAATCTATATTAGACAAGTGTGATGGAAGGGGTGAGGGGTGAGGGTGAGGGGAATGAAAATAACAATACTACCACCATTATTATTAAGTATTCCATCATGGTTGTTTTGTTATTGTTATTATTGTTATTGTTATTATTATTGTTATGTTATAGTGATTATGAACAGATGTCACACTATATTGATGATATATACAACTTATCGATGACAGAGTAATTTACATATAATATGAAATAAGGAGCAAGTTAGTGATTGCAATCCAAAGAAAACGGACTTCGGAAGGGAGAAACTATCACTTCACATAATTTCGTGTTGTATAGAGTAAATATTTTTCATTTATATACATAGAGATTAGTAAGCATTTCAGCAATAAGGGAAAAAAATAAATAAATACAGGTTTTGAGGCACGATTGAAAGACAAAAAGATAGAATAGAATAGAATGAAAAGGAAAAAAAATTGATTCAAGATTGATTTAGGTATTACTCTCTCTCTCTATTTCTATCTCTCTCTATCTATTTATCTATCTATCTATCGATCTCACCTGCTGTGCCGCGTAGAGCCCATTTCGACAAGCACATTAGGTTCAGGGCCAGAGTAGCCTGACGTCGTCCCCGTCAGCCCTCGCCACGAGCCTGCACCGAGGGAGGGGGAGCGAGAGGGAAACATAGAAGAGGAAAGGCAAGGGTATTAGTATGAGGAAATTAATAGAGGAGGAAGGAAAATAGGAAAATGGAAAGTGGAGTTACATTTCATCATTAAATTCGTGCCCAGAACGTTCAAGTATAGGTAAGAGAGAGGAGAGAGAGAGAGAGAGAGAGAGAGAGAGAGAGAGAGAGAGAGAGAGAGAGAGAGAGCGAGAGCGAGAGCGAGAGCGAGAGCGAGAGCGAGAGCGAGAGAGAGAGAGAGAGAGAGAGAGAGAGAGAGAGAGGAATGCATACTAGATCAAAGAAATAAACTAAATATAAGTATAGGATATATGTACATGCTTTACAATTGTCATTAAGTTATAAGTACACACGTATATTATGGTTGTATTTATATATATGGTTGGTTAGTTTAAGCTTGTGTGTGTGTGTGTGTGTGTGTGTGTGTGTGTGTGTGTGTGTGTGTGTGTGTGTGTGTGTGTGTGTGTGTGTGTGTGTGTGTGTGTTATGCTTTTATTTATAGATGAAATGTATATCAACAGTTAGTATTTTGTCTTTTCGTGTTTATTTTGTTTGTTTTTTTTCGAGTTTTGTTATGTCTATATTTATTTATCTATTTATATTAGATGACGTAAGATATGGGGTATATTACGTCATTATTTTTTTTTTTTTATTATTATTATTATTTATATTATTATTACTATTATTACTATTATTATTACTATTACTACTACTACCATCTTTATACAACCACATCTACTTCACCACCACCACCACCACCACCACCACTATCACCACCACCACCATCACCACCACTTATTGACTCACGTGGGTGGTATATCCTGCCGCTACGGGAATGCTTGCAGTAGAGGAGTGCCATCAAGCCCTGTCTGAAGTTAGCGTTAAAACCACAGTAGATGATAGGGTTGAGGGCGGAGTTGGAATGAGCCACGAAGTATGCTGTAAACTCCATCCACTGGTACCACTCAGGGGTCTGGGGAGGAAGGGAGTTAGGGGGAGTTTAGGGGAGTTAAGGGGAGTTTAGGGGTTTGTTGGTGTAGATAATGGGGAGTTAATTGAAGGATTGGTGTGTGTGGGGGAAGGGATGGAGTGGGTGAAAGAGTGAGGGTGTGTGTTAATTAAGGAGTGCTTAAGAGTAGAATACCAATGATGATTATAATGCTAGTTAAGATGAGAATGACTGTCAACAATTAATACAAACTACATGTATAATAACCCACAACACACACACACACACACACACACACACACACACACACACACACACACACACACACACACACACACACACACACACACACACACACAACAATAACAACAAAAACAACAACACACAACAACAACACTTACGTAGAAATTTTCGCTAATACTGCTGTAGAGAATGAGTGTTTGTAGAGGGGTCCAGCACACCACGAACACTAACAGCACTACTGTCACCATTCTTACAACTCGCCGGGTATTCCTTGTTGCAGCCACTTGTAACTGGTGCTGTTCCCCAGGCTGCTGTGCCCCCCATAGTTTCCACACGATGAGGCTGTGGGTGAGAGTGGGCGTGAATTGATAAGTTTAGGAGAGAGGGAGTGATGACTGGTAGGTAGAAGAAAGATAATAATGAAAGAGATGGATAAATTAGGGTACAGGAAAAGATGGGAATAGAAGTAGGATAGAGGTCAGTGAATGTGGGAAGGATAGATGGAATGAAAGAATTAGGGAAAGGGAAGAAGCAGGAGGGATTAAAAGGCGAAGAGGAATGAGAGAGAATGAAATATATAGAACAATGAAGACTAGAAGAGGGAAAGAAAGGGAGGAAAATGAGGTAGAAGAGGAAAGAGAATGAGGTTTGTAGAAAAATGAGGGAGGGAGGGAGGGAGAGGAGAGGAGACGAGACGAGACGAATGAAAAGTTAGTGAGTCAGAAAGATTTGATACTTTTCTTCCTCCCAGTATATCATCGACACCCAAGGATGGAGAGAGAGAGAGAGAGAGAGAGAGAGAGAGAGAGAGAGAGAGAGAGAGAGAGAGAGAGAGAGAGAGAGAGAGAGAAGAGAAGAGAAGAGAAGAGAAGAGAAGAGAAGAGAAGAGAAGAGAAGAGAAGAGAAGAGAAGAGAAGAGAAGAGGAGAAGAGAAGAGAAGAGAAGAGAAGAGAAGAGAAGAGAAGAGAATGTCTACGTCCACAGACAGGCAATTTCTCCCCCCCCACCCACCCACACACACACACACACACACACACACACACACACACACACACACACACACACACACACACACACACACAAACACACACACACACACACACACACACACACACACACACACACACACACACACACACACATACACACACACACACACACACACACACACACACACACACACACACCTGTAATTGACAAGCATAATGGTGACAGGTAGAAAGTAGCAGCTGGTGGTGAAGATAATATAGAATAGCTTCTTGGCGTCGTAAGTCACCACGCAGCCAACATCCTTCACGTACTTCCTCTTGGTTGGAAAGAACTCGTCGCAATTCCAGGTAGTAAAGTTTGACCACTGTAAGGAAGAGAGGGAGTGAGTGTGAGTGAAGATGAGATGTGTTAAATGAGGGTGAGTGAGTGTGAGGGAAGATGAGATGTGTTAGAAGAGGGTGAGGAAGGCGTGAGTGAGTGTGAGGAAGATGAAATGTATTAAAAGAGGGTAGATATATTTGTGTTTCAGATAGGATGGAGAAAACGGTGTAGTGTAGTGTTATTCTATGATTATTCTGTGTATATGTAAGTTTTTCGTTAGTTCCTTACGTTAATTTGACTTTGTTGAGGCTTTCAATTTTTACTTTATATATATAGAGAGAGAAAGAGATAGATGTCATAGAGAAAAAATATGAATGCAAAGGATTAAATTCGTGAGTTAGATTGACTTTCACAAACAAAAGAAAATACACAAAAAAAAAACCAAAGCGAGTTGAACGATATGGAACCAGAAAGGAAATGAACACTCTCTCTCTCTCTCTCTCTCTCTCTCTCTCTCTCTCTCTCTCTCTCTCTCTCTCTCTCTCTCTCTCTCTCTCTCTCTCTCTCTCTCTCTCTCTCTCTCTCTCTCTCCCTCTCTCTCTCTCTCTCTCTCTCTCTCTCTCTCTCTCTCTCTCTCTCTCTCTCTCTCTCTCTCTCTCATTCTCTCATCCCGTCACCCATACCTCAGTGCTGTACAATTCACGGTAAAACAACATAGGGCTGGAAAGAAGTGCTGAGGCAATCCACACCGCAGCAATCACCCTTATGGCCCTGTCCGGCGAGGTGCGGGCGTGCAGAGGGAACATGATAGCCACGAAACGCCCAATGCTGATTACGGTGAGGGTGAACACACTAGCGACCAAGGCAGTGGCTGGGAAGGGAGGGTAGAAGGGAAGTGTGTTAGGGTGAGTTTGGGGTTGGCTGTGAGAGGTGGGAAGTGTGTGTGTGTGTGTGTGTGTGTGTGTGTGTGTGTGTGTGTGTGTGTGTGTGTGTGTGTGTGTGTGTGTGTGTGTGTGTGTGTGTGTGTGTGTAAAAAAATATTCAAGACAAAATTTTTCCTCTTTGAAGGAATGCATCACCTCATTTTTTCCCTTCCATTGTTTTTTCTGTTTTGTTTTTTTCTTTTTCTCTCGTTCTTTTGTTTCTATATTTTTTCTCTTCTTGTCCAACACATCTAAGGAAATACCACACCTTGGAGGTGGTAGTTAGGCTCTCTCTCTCTCTCTCTCTCTCTCTCTCTCTCTCTCTCTCTCTCTCTCTCTCTCTCTCTCTCTCTCTCTCTCTCTCTCTCTCTCTCTCTCTCTCTCTCTCTCTCTCTCTCTCTCTCTCTCTCTCTCTCTCTCTCTCTCTCTCTCTCTCTCTCTCTCTCTCTCTCTCTCTCTCTCTCTCTCTTCTCTCTTCTCTCTCTCAGTTGTTGTAATAATGATAATGATAATGATAATAATTGTAATGATAGTAATTTAGTATTATTATAACGTGAAATATGGCTAACGAGAACCGTAGATTTGTTATACGACACACACACACACACACACACACACACACACACACACACACACACCACACACACACACACACACACACACACACACACACACAGTACATACCTTGCACAAAGCCATCCAGTTTACACACGATGGCCCACAGTACATAGTGAGGGTGTGACAGGTGTCGAACCAGGTGCACCCACTTACACACCAGAGTCACCAACAGGTCCGCCACAGCCAGGTTTACGAGGTACTGATTGGTGGAGCTGCGCATGTTTCTGTTGTAGCGCACCACTAGTATGACCAGCAGGTTACCCACGATGGAGACCAGGAAGGTGATGACGTATGCCAGTAACTGTGGGTGGAGGACGGTTATTGGGTGTGTGGGTGAGTTTGGGTGTGTATGTGTGTGTGTGTGTGTGTGTGTGTATGGGTGGGTGGGTAGTTACCTTGAGTATCTCCCGCCAGGTGATGGGCACCCAGGTTGAGGTCCTCCACAAGTACTCAAACTGTGAGAAGTTCGTGGAGATGCGAGGGTCCTGGTCACATGACATGAGCATCGAGAAGTTCATGGTATCTGTAGGGAGAGAGGCAGGTGGTGAGGGTGGTTGAGATGGGTGGCAGGGAAGGATGGAATGAGGGGGTGCTGGTGGTAACGCTGCGTCCTGTGAGCGGGTGTAGCAGGTGGTGGGCGTGGTGGGTGTCCTGTGGTGTGTGTGTGTGTGTGTGTGCCACAGTGTGTGTGTGAGTGTTGGTGTGTGTAATGGTTAAGGGAACAGAAAGGTGTGGGGAGCGTAGGTCTTTGAGGGGGTGGTAAGGGCGGAGTGGTGTGGCATGGCACGTCGTTCCTCCTGGGAATCCCTTAGGGACGTGGTGGGGACCTGGTGGCTTATGTTTGGCTGCTGGGGGTCTTGGGTATGGGCCGGCAGCACAGAAGTGGAGCGGCTCCAGTCTTCCTCCCCAGGGAGGTGTGTGGTCACGGCGATGGTGGTGGTGGTGATGGTGGTGCCGCCGCCCTCGGTTGTCACCACGTTGACGCTTGAATGGTGGGGTTGCGTCACGTCACGTCACGTTGTGTGGTGGCAGCACCAGCTTGTAACTTGACCTTGCCTCCACGCATGTCACGAAGAAGGTGTGACCAGCGGGCTGACGGCGGCCTGGCCTGTGGTCACGTTCACGGAGCATGAGTCCGGGCCATCTGGCCTGCCTGTCGCGCCCTGTGGAAGTGACTCATGGTCATGGCCGCCAACAAAGTTTGTTGTACTAGCACGGCACCCGGACTCCAGGCCTCCTCACCCCAGCCACGCCGGTGCAGGAGTGTGCTTGAAGGCTCCTCTATCTGAGACTGCTGACTCTGTTCCGTCACATTACGATATTCCCCGCAAGTCTGGCCAACCATCAACTACACAACACACACACACACACACACACACACACACACACACACACACACACACACACACACACACACACACACACACACACACATACACACACACACACACACATTTCCCCAACATTTACACACATTCCCTAAAGATTAGTAAGTCCAATAGATTTAGTGCCAAGGTGTTGAGGGGGCGGCATCCTGGACAGGGGCTAGCCGATGTACTGGCACCCTTGGGGGTTACTCTACCCCCGCCCCTGCCCAACCTCCATTCAGTGTTGCACTCAACGCAACGACCAACCACCACGGGCACACCACACACTAAATGAGGCTGGCCAGAACAATGCGGTCACCACCACCACGATGCCGATCTTGCCAAGGCAGTGTGGCAGCAGAGGTGGTTGTATTGTGTTCCAGCAGCTCCCAACACTGTTAGTGAGGTGGTGGTGGTTGTTATAGTTGAAGGTGTTACCACTTCTCATTTTTCTCGTCTGTTCGCCTCCTGCTCTCCTTCCCTTGTTACGCAGGTGTGTACACAAATTGGAACACACACACACACACACACACACACACACACACACACACACACACACACACACACACACACACACACACACACACACACACACACACACACACATTCCATTGAAGGGAAATGCACAAACTACTTTCCCTAATTTCCCTACAGGCTTGGAAAGGAATCTTCCCTCTCTCCCTCCCGTCCCTCCATCTTTTCCTCCCACGCCTTTCTTCTTTCCTTCTTTCCTCCTTTCCTCCTTTCCTCCTTCTTTCTTTATCACACACACACACACACACACACACACACACACACACACACACACACACACACACACACACACACACAAACACACATGTAAAAAATCATGACTATTTTCTTATCATACATTTGAATTTTTAGTAGATCTTCATCTTACTTACAAACTCCATTCAAACTTCATACACTAGTTTGCTCTCTCTCTCTCTCTCTCTCTCTCTCTCTCTCTCTCTCTCTCTCTCTCTCTCTCTCTCTCTCTCTCTCTCTCTCTCTCTCTCTCTCTCTCTCTCTCTCTCTCTCTCTCTCTCTCTCTCTCTCTTTCACCGTTTAATTGAAAATGAAATAGTCATGCAAACATTTATTGATATTTATAGAAGCAAGAAAAAAAATCAGTGATGCATATTACAATTAGGGAGTTAATTAAAAAGTATTCTAGGGTAATATTTATACCTCCAGGGAAGTAAAAATTACCTTATTATCTAACTTTTCAAGTGGTTTCTCTCCTTCCTCTTATTTACTTCTCATACCCCTTCTTTCTCTCCATTTTCTCCCTGCTAATTGTTTCTGATTGAGGGGTGATGGGTGGGGAGGAGCCTTATTCTATCCTATCCTGTCCTCCTCTATCTAACTCACTAATGGTTTGCGCAGACACCCTGGCATTAGTTTATCCTATGTAATCCTATTTAATCCTACGTAATATTATGTAATCCCTCACTTCCCTCCTTCACTTCTCTCCCTCATTCTGTTTATCTCCAAACCTTTGCTCCTTTCCTCTTCTCTTCCCCTTACATACCTATAGCATATATTTTATCTCCCCTCCCTCTCTTCCCTCCCTCTCTTCCTCTCTTCTCATTTCTCTTCATCCTTATCTCCACTTCACATCCGTCTCTCCCCCCCTTCTCCCTCCTTCCCTTCTCTTGTTTCTCTCCCCTTACCTCTTCTTATCTTTATTTCTACTGTCTCTTCTTCTCTCTTTTCTCTCTTCTGTTTCTATATCATCCCTTCTTCCCTCCTGTTTCTCTACCTTCCTTTCCTTCTTCTGTTTCCTTAAGCCCCTTCTCCTCTTTACTTCCCTTCCTTCTTCTTCCCTTTCCTCCCACCTTTCCTCTCACCTTCCCTCTCCTCTCTCCTCTCCTTAATTCCTGAAGCTAATATTATACATCGAAC
>JAXIVD010009768.1:7500-14704 GCA_036785275.1 Cancer borealis
GTACCTTTACCTGGTTCTATACGTCACCTCTTACCTGTCTGTCATTATGGTTTACCTGCGTACTCTCTTACCTGTTCCCTGTTACCTTGTCACCTTAACTTAATATCCTCCATTCGTACCTGGATGCTCAAAATATATTCTTTACTAAATTTTAAGGAGATATATTTTTTGCTATGCTTTTCTGAGAGTATTAATAACGAGAAGAGTTATTTAGTAGATAGCCTGTCGTGTTAGATAGCCTCTTTAGTGGAAAGTCTTACCTAATAGTAACTTCTTGAATAGATAGCAGACGGAAAACATGGGGTAAGGTCGCCTCTCAATCTCCACCTATCATCACCTGTATTTTCTCAGCGCTTATCATTAACCTTCTATGCATTTAGTAATATTATCTTGATTTCTAACCCTATTTATTTTTAGTGCCTGTAAGCTCGCTATTTTTAATATACCTTGCATGTACTCCCTGTCAAAGAGCTACCCGTAACTACCTGTCTATTCATACCTGTAGTGAATTATTTGTGTCTCAAGTCACCCCTCCTGTCTGTCCCTGTCTATCTACACCAATTTAACATATGTGAGCATGTTTGTACTTTCCTTTGTCTCTAGATACCTGTCTCCACCTGTCTATTTGCACCTTTCCTGTCGTGTTGGTGAGCTTCCCCCGACCAGAAGCCTCCAACTGTTCCTTCTCATCACCCATCCCGCTATCAACTCTCTAAACATTACCTTCACATTTTGCTTCATATCTTATTATCCAGCTCATTTTCCCCTCTACTAGAAACGTGTACGTGATGTTACTACTCATTACATTCCACTCACTCTACGTACACGTACACGGAGGGATTCATTATAGAAAGTATCGTTCAGGTTGTAATTTATGCTAAACACGACACCACTTTGCTCTCTAAAATATATCCTCGGTGAAACTAGCGGGGATCTACATTATTGGACTTGGTGAGGCTGTCTGTCGGTCTGTCGGTCTGTCGGTTGGTTGGTTGGTTGCTCGGCCTCGAGGGAGAAGTTAGTGATTAAGCGGTTTTTCATCGAGGTGTGATCCGCAAAGGTTGAGTGAGATGCGTCTGTTTACCTGGTCGTAATGGTAGGTCAAAAATTGACTCTTGTTATGACGGTGGTGATGGTGGTGGTGGTGGTGGTGATGGTGGTGGTGGTGGTGGTGGTGGTGGTGGTGGTAGTGGTGGTGGTGATGCTTGGGGTCTCTCGTCACCTCCACGTCACCGCCACGTCACTAACACGTCACATGAACACTTTCTCAGCGGCGCGTCACCTGGTCTTTGCCATTTACATCCTGCCTGCGTTACCATCAGCCCACACGCACACACACACACACACACACACACACACACACACACACACACACACACACACACACACACACACACACACACACACACACACACACACACACACACACACACACACACACACACACACACACACACACACACACACACACACACACACACACACACACACACACACACACACACACACACCTATCTTTAATGCCCGGCTCGAGAGCATGGGAGGCGAGGCAGACACAACGATGCAAATGTTTGTATATGTATGTAAATAGGAGCAGGATGTGTATGTAGGGCGCCGCTGGATGCCGCCGACACACACACACACACACACACACACACACACACACACACACACACACACACACACACACACACACACACACACACACACACACACACACACACACACACACACACACACACACACACACACACACACATACACTCACACCTTCATAATATGCGACGCTCACTCAAGATTTAGTCTGTTTTCATCATCACTTGCTGTGCTTCGATGAGTATCTATCTGGTTTGCTCTGAGGGGTGCTGACGGGCTGACGTGCTGACTGGCTGACGTACTGACTGGTTGACTGGTTAACTGACTGACTGGTTGACTGGCTGACTATCTGAGTGTCTCGTTTCATGGCTGACTGGCTAAATGTTTGGTCCGTTGGGTGAATGGCTGAGTATCTGGTTACAAAGATCATTAACTGGGTATCTGGTTTGTGGGTTGGGCTGAAAGTTGGGCTGAAAGTTGGGCTGTATGGCTAGCTGTCTTAATGTCTGGTCTGTTGGCTAAATGTTTGACTAAATGGCTTACTAGATGAATGTCAGACTACGTGGCTAACTGTATGAATGTTTGACTAGATAGCTAATTGGCTGGATGTCTGTTTACATGTCTAGTTAGCTGGATCGACGGAGAATTAACTGACTAAGTAGTTCAATTCGACTTTCACAAAGGAAAATGTCCTAAACTTGTGTCTCTATCTCGTTCTCCGTCTTTTTTGGATTGGTTTTGTGTCCCATTCTATCCAACAAGATGTCCAATTCTGTTCCACTCTAACGAACACGAGACGCAACACTGGAGACGAGCGTTGGGTAGGTCACACTCAGCTTGTTATCCTTCCTTCCTTATCAACAGTTAGGTGGACTTAACGTTAACTCACAGCTCGAAGGCAAAGGCAGGGAAGAAAATGAAGACAGGAGAGATTAGATGTTTTTCCAGAGTATTAAACAAGAGGGAGCTAGGATGGATGGATCCTGCTAATGAAGATGAGATTGGTTATATGTCCTTTTTACTTGATACAAAACACAGGTGAAGGTTTAGATAGGTGAGTGTTAGAGTGAAGTTTAATCATTAATAAGTATCACATGAGCAGCTTTCATTAGTATTACCTAACTTTTTTTGTTTTGGTTAATGATAAATCTAAACCAAACATAAATCAAACCGAGGATTAAAAAAATTTCCCACTAGACTTTTGGGGGAAGACATAAAAAAAAAAAAATTGACAAATACAGTTTTTAATTTAGCTGATGACTAGATGAGTTTTTCCTGAGGTTAAGAAAATGGAGCAAAATATAGGAAATTAGCTTTGTAATCCCAGACTCTTAATTGGATGATACTGATGAAAGTCAAACAACTTTATAAGAGAATTACTATACTGCTGAAAATTGTGCAGGTAGTGAAGAGAGAGAGAGAGAGAGAGAGAGAGAGAGAGAGAGAGAGAGAGAGAGAGAGAGAGATAGAGAGATGGAGAGATGGAGAGATGGAGAGATAGAGAGATAGAGATAGACAGAACTTGTACATGAAAAGACAAACATAGAACAATTACGAGTTAAATACACAAACAAACAGACAAACAGATAGAAAAAACAGAAACAAACAAGGTGAATGAGACAGAAAAGAGGGTGTTACGGAAAGGGAGAAAAAGGAGAAAGGGAGAGGACGTATAAATAGTGAGGGTGAACTTAAATCCTTTTCGTAAACTCTTTTCCTGTGACGCCGCGGGGGAGGGCGGGGCCGAACTGCTTCAAATCACACCTGTCTATTGTAAGTCGATAATTTTAGGCTTGCGTTAACCTAAGACGTGTTCTGCCGAAAATAAATGAAGAGGCAAGGATAGGATGGTGCTCTATGGGGGATGAAATAACAAGAAAAATAAAGATAACTAGCTCACATCAACTCCACATCAGTTATCTATTAAATTTAAGAGACGAATCGATATAGCAAACCAGACAGAACGAAAGAAGTAAAAAAATAAACACAAAATATAAATGAAATAACCACAAAACAATAAGACAGACGAATCCTACAATACACTCAACATTCACCATCCAATCCTTTATATTCCTAGGATCCTCTTTATCTACCGTGTCCTTGAAGATCCTACAACGCAGTACGATATCCTTTTCCATAATTTCCATCCTTGGGGGCGTGTTAGGAGGAGAGAAGGAGGTCCTACAAGCATCATGTAGGACTCCAAGTGTATCACATCGAAGGATAAGTAAGAGGGTAGGATAATCAGTTTTCTTCTAGACACTAACCGCTTATCTATGGAAATAAGAGCGGCTGTATCTCTCGCCCGATCAGGTTGGAAATATATCTCTGTTGAGCTTGCAAGGTTTGACAACTTAACAGAGTCTGCGAGGGTAGGAAATGTAAAAAGTATTATTGTGTGTGTGTGTGTGTGTGTGTGTGTGTGTGTGTGTGTGTGTGTGTGTGTGCGTGTGCGTGTGCGTGTGCGTGTGTGTGTGTGTGTGTGTGTGTGAGCGTTTATTTTTTATTTTTGGTTATATTTTGCTTGTAGTATTTTTTTTTTTTTTTTTTTTTTGCTTTCTTTCTGTCTTGTTGAACTTGTATTTTGAGTTGATTGGTGGGTGTGTTTGTGTCTTTTTTTTCTTCTTTTTTTCTTGTAGCTGATGTTCACATGTTTTTGTTTTCGATGTCGTTGCTGTTGTATTTATAGACTTGTTATCTTATGTGTATATATTTCAGAGAGAGAGAGAGAGAAAGAGAAAGAAATAGAGAGAGAGAGAAAGAGAGAGACGTCAATTATCGCGAATATTTCTACCTGGATATACATGAGAGAAAATTCCTGTTCTCAAGTAAACACGCATCTAACCTCACTTTTTTTCCCCTTTCCTCCATCCAACAGGTGATGTACTGGCGCTAATTACTCCCGCACAGGTATAGGGCAATGTACCCCACCTATAATTAATGACCTAATCACCTGCCTTACCTGGCGATGGGGATGATCCGACGGTACTTTACTAATTGCGTAATGAGGGCAGGAGGAGAGGCTTAATTTGAGGCACGTGGGGCGTTTAAAACTTGCTTTCTTAAATTCCCTTTTTTGGGTGTTATCAGGAATGGGTGGAGGCTTGAGGCACACGCGGAGAGGAAAGAGACGATTTTTGAAACTTTAATTAAAATCGAAACTCGTCTGACGCTTGAATTTTAGTCCACAGGAAGATGTAGTATTAAATAGGGTTAGTTTTTTCTTCATCTCTCTCTCTCTCTCTCAAGTTTTATTTTGTGTTTGTGAATCCGTTTTGACTTCATTTCGGTTTCTCGGTCCGGATTATTTTTGCTTTTTCTCAGTCCGGTTGGTTTGATGAGTACCGGTTTGCGGCGCGCGTGTCTGTATTAAAGGGAAGGTGAAGATTGGATGAATGAGTGATGAGACGGAATGAGACGAAATGAGTGAGTCTGAGAGTGTACCGATTTGCATGAGTGAGCTTGTGTGAGGGTGAGTATCAGTTTATATTTTCTGAAGTGAATGTGAGTGAGTAGAAGAGTGGCAGTGAGTGGGTGATTATGAATGAGTAAATGTATGAGTGAAGGAAGGAATGAGTGAATGAGTTAGGGCATGGCTGACTAATTGAGTGAAAGAATGAGTGAGTAGCTGAGTGAGGGAGTGAGTAAGGGAGTGAGGAAGTGCATGAGTGGGTGTAAAAGTGAGTGAATGTGTGTATGTGTCTACTCCCACCACCACCACCACTACCACCACACTCGACACACCCACACCCCCTCGCAGACTATGATGGCCCGTCCTTCCCTCTGTCTGTCTCGTGTAAATAGACAAGCTAAATTTACACACGGCTTTCTTTTGCATTAATAAGAGGAGGCGAAGGATTGGTCAGCTGCAAACAGATCATTTTACTCCCCACAACTTGACTCAACTGAAGAGGGGTAAAAAGTACGTAGAGATGCACACTATATAAATAACTATCGTAAGAGAAATTTGATTCTGATTGTATTGATTAACTGAATGTACGAATGGATTTTAACGTTGATGAATATATACATACTTAAAGTGACTTGATTCTAGTAGTATTGGCTAATTGTATGTAGTTAAGCGTTTGTAATTAGAAGGTTTGTTAGAGGATTTGAGTTTGAATTGTCTTGCTTAACTGGAGATAATCATTTGAGGTTTGAGTAGAATAATAATGTCTCAATACCAAAGACTTTAGACATAAATAATTATCATGGCTCATACTGATTATCTTGATACATTTACAAACACGAAACATTAATAGATAACACTAATGATAAGAAAATGTAGTTACTCCGCATCGCATGTAACACGATAACATATTTTGACAGGAAAAAAATATATAGATAACAGTTACGTCTGAAAGCTAATTGTATATTTTATCATTTTTGTACATTTTTAATTACTAGAAGGGTTAAGGTTAACGTGAAGTAGAGTTTATAATTAGAAAAGTTATATTTAATGGATGATAATAATAGAAAAAAAGAAATAGAGAAAAAGAGAGAAAGAGAGAGATAGATAGAGAGAGAGGGAGGTAAACTTTCCTCCACTAATTAAAGACGCAGGTAAATATTCTCCCAGCGTCGGTGAACCCTTGAACAGGTTGAAGGAGGCTTGAATCTGCAGTCTTGGGAGAATCTAATCCTGTAATGAAAGGATTCGATTCTCCTTCAAAGTGAATGTTTTGCGTCCTTGCATCTCACTCCCTCCCTTTGTCACTCCATTCACTTATTATTTTCTTGCTTTTATCTTTTTTTTTTCCATTAAGTTTTTCACTCCTTCTTTTCTTTATCTTATTTTCTTGCTATTTCCTTATTATTTTTATTATTTTTATTCCCTTTTCCACTCCTTCCTTTTTTTTTTTTACTTTATTTTCATTTTCTTATTATTTTCCTGACTTTATTCCTATTTTCATTCCTTTTACTACTCCTTATTTTTCTTTCTATCTTATTTTCTTGCTATTTTCTGATTTTTTTTTTTCTTATTTTCATTCCCTTTTTCCACTCATCTTTCCTTCCTTACTTTCCTCTAAAACCTCTCCCTTATTTTTTTTTATATATTTCTATTAACCCTTAAATCATAGTCTCTCTATCCATAAATATCTTCTTATCGACTTCTCATCACTTACATTTTCTTAAACTCCTTTTTTTTTTTTTACTTTATACTCTGATATATTTTTCATTGACTTCACATTTTATTCAATATTCTAACTTTCTATTTATTTCATCTTCATGTGATTTTATTTCCATCCAAAATTCGTCAGGTTTTTAGTGAATCTGTATTGTTGGTCCTTTGAGAATAATATGGAGAGAGCAAGGTGTTATCTTTAATCTCTCTCTCTCTCTTTCTCTCTCTCTCTCTCTCTCTCTCTCTCTCTCTCTCTCTCTCTCTCTCTCTCTCTCTCTCTCTCTCTCTCTCTCTCTCTCTCTCTCTCTCTCTCTCTCTCTCTCTCTCTCTCTCTCTCTCTCTCTCTCATCATATTCATAATCGTAGTAGTTATTCTCCTCCTCCTCCTCCTCCTCCTCCTCCTCCTCTTCCTCCTTCTTCTTCATCTCATTATCAGTCTCTCCTTCTAAATCACCATCACCATACCACTATTACCACCACCAC
>JAXIVD010009769.1:2500-10000 GCA_036785275.1 Cancer borealis
AGGTAAGATAAGGTAAGGTAAGGTAAGGTAAGGTAAGGTAAGGTAAGGTAAGGTAAGGTAAGGTAAGGTAAGGGAAAGTAAGGTAAGGTAAGGTAAGGTGAGGTAAGGTAAGGTAAGGTAAAGTGAGCTAAGGTAAGGTAAGGTAAGGTAAGGTAAGGTAAGGTAAGGGAAGGGAAGGTAAGGTAAGGTAAGGTAAGGTAAGGTAAGGTAAGGTAAAGTAAGGGAAGAGAAGGGAAGGGAAGGGAAGGGAAGGGAAGGTAAGGTAAGGTAAGGGAAGGTAAGGTAAGGTAAGGTAAGGTAAGGTAAGGTAAGGTAAGGTAAGGTTAGGTAAGGTAAGGTAAGGTAAGGTTAGGTAAGGTAAGGTAAGGTAAGGTAAGGTTAGGTAAGGTAAGTAAAGGTAAGGTAAGGTTAGGTAAGGTAAGTAAAGGTATGACTGATCTGTGTAAATCAAAATAAGAGTTTGCAGAAAATATTGAATATCTAACTCTAGGTAATATTTTTTTTACTTCCTTTTTTTATATAATTTTTTTTTTCATTGATTAATCATTTTCTAGTATTTGTTTTTTTACCGTTTTTCTTTTTTTAGTCTATTTATTGTGTTTTTTTTTATGGAGAAGAAAAAAACACCGAAAAATAAAAAAAATAAAATTGAGAAGAAAAAAAAAGTTGAACGATATAGTTATTGTTTTTTATGTACAACAAATAAACAAAACAAAACAAAATAAAGAAATATAAGTTGAACGAAATATTCTGATGATAAATAATACACTTTCTAGAGCAACATGTCTAACAAATCCTTCTCAAAATGTAATATAAGCTTCCTCTTTCACCTAAATGTCAAAATGTCTCACAGCATTAACTTTCTCAAATCTATATATTTTGTCTTACTTTCGAGAAAATTATAATGTTTTTTCTCTCATATACTTTTTTTTTTTTTTTTTTAATTATATGCCTTTTCTATATATTCAAAGCATAATAAAGTATAGAACAAAACATAACTTATTGTATTTCTTACTAACTAAACTAAAACGAGACTTAACTATATTAAACTATATAATTTTTTTTCTCGTCCAAACGCCATACAATAAGAATTTAGGGAGAAAGCACATGAGAAAGTTTAGTATGTGTGTGTGGTTGCATGAGTAATTGTATGTCTCTCCACACATGATATATACATACAAAAAAAAATAAAGATAAGTATATGTTGAAGGCATCATGATAAAAAAAATAATAAGTGAGAGTGAGGAATCGGTCACAAAATTGTCATTCTTAGATTTTTCATATTTTACGTTTGATTCTGAGGATCGAGCTAAGCATTATAGATGGTGGTATTATGAACCTTACGGTGTGTGTGTGTGTGTGTGTGTGTGTGTGTGTGTGTGTGTGTGTGTGTGTGTGTGTGTGTGTGTGTGTGTGTGTGTGTGTGTGTGGATAAAGAGCAGTGAAGGTGTTTACAAAAGGTGACACTCCCTTATGACCCTCGCGTCAGGTGCGGGGACAGGTGCGGGGACAGGTAAGGATGCGGATAAGGGTGTGCGGGTACTCACCTTGAGGATGCAGGTGGCCACGGCCTCGGACTCGTGCACTGATACGTTGTAGAAGCTCTGGTCGAAGATTGGTTCGTTGTCGTTGACGTCCCTGATGGTGACCTTGACGGTGGCTGAGGAGGAGAGAGCCGGGGAGCCGGAGTCCGTGGCGATCACCGTGATCTGCGGCACCGGCTCCGTCTCGCAGTCCACGTGGGTGCGAGTGGTGATGAGTCCGGTCCGGGAGTCTATCTGGAACCAGTCCGAGTGTGTTTCCGGCGTGTCCCGGATCGAGTAGGTAATCACAGAATTGTTCCCTTCGTCCCGGTCCAGCGCCGAGAGCTGGAACACTGACGTTCCCGGGTCCGCCACTTCCAGCACATTGGCTTGGTACACTGTCTGATCAAACTCGGGCGCGTTATCGTTCATGTCCGTGACCTGCAGGTCAAATTTCCTGGAGGCGTGCAGGGGCGGGTTGCCCATGTCCGTGGCAAACACCACCAGGGTGTAGTTGGGCTTGAGTTCACGGTCCAGGGGGCGGGACACCACCATCAGGTAGATGATGCTGTCCTGCGTGGTCAGGTCAAAGTGACCGTCGCCGCCCTCCAGCGTCACGCTCACGTTGGCGTATTCCTCCTTAGAGTCGGGGTCATTGACGGAGATGCGCGCCACGAACTCGCCGGGCTGCGCGTCCTCCGATATCTTGGGCGTGGCGTCGTCAGACAGGAAGATAAGGTTGATGGTGGGCTGGTTGTCGTTGACGTCAATGACGCGGATGGACACGAAGGCGGTGGTCTCCAGGGGCTGGTCACCGTTGTCACGCGCCACCACCAGCAGCTCGTGCACCTCCTTCGCCTCGAAGTCCAGCGGACGGTTGACGGAGATCACGCCGGACTTGGGGTCGATCTGGAACATGTTCTCGCGGTCACTCTGGCGCCGGTTGATGGAGTAGGTGATCTTGCCGTTGGCGCCGGCGTCCGTGTCCGTGGCGAGCACCTGCAGCACCGAGGTGCCGATGGTGGCGTTCTCCGGCACGGTGGCGAAGTATCGACTCTGGTTGAAGATGGGCTGGTTGTCGTTGACGTCCTGGATGGTGATGTTGACGGTCATGGAGCCCTTGAGGGGCGGCGACCCCCCGTCCCACGCCTCAATCAGCAGGGAATAGAAGGCCGTTGACTCTCGGTCGAGGAATCCGTTGATCTGCAGGTCGAGGTAGAGCACGTTGTCACGCTCCCGGTGTGACGAGAGGCGGAAGGCGTTGTTCACGTTACCGGACACAATGCGGTAACGCTGGGTGTTGAAGATGCCCAGGTCACGGTCCCGGGCCGGCGCCAGGGTGCGCTTCACGTCCCGCGGCGTGTTCTCCGGGAAGTCGATGTTCATGACGGCGGAGGGGAAGGTCGGGGAGTTGTCGTTCTCGTCCTTGACGTGTATGAGGACGCGGATACTCTCGCCTGACTGTGGGATGGCGACCAGGGAGTAGGAGGCGCGCAGCTCACGGTCCAGCACCACCATGGTCTTGATCTCGCCCGTGTCCTCCTCGATGCGCAGGTCTGAGTCCACAGGACTGCCCGGCACCGGCACGATCAGGTAGGGCGGGGACGGAGGCGGAGGCTGGCCGGGGTTACTGTCACCGATGTAACCGATATTTGTCCCTATCGCAACGCCCTCAGACACCTCAAACTCACGCAAATATTCCGCGGCGGCGTAGCGCGGCGCCAGGCCCAGCAGCAGCAGCAGCAGCAGCATTAGGGCGGCGCGCGGCGAATGAGTCCTGTCAGGGCCGCCCACTGTCCTAACGCCACCCGCCGCGGCCGGCCTCGCCCCCGCACTGCCCTCCGCCACGCCCCGTCTGCATCCCCGGCAGCAGTGGGGGCGGCAGGGCGGCGAGGGCACGGCGGGGTGGGAGGGGACGACCGCCCCCCTCCCCTCCCCGAGGCGGCGGGGCTCACACATCACGTGGGTGCATGACGGCGCCGCACGCCACCGCGCGGCACACGGCTCACCACTCACAACACTGAGGCAGCCCGGCGGGGCGCCACCACCCGCGGCGGCGGCAGCTCGCTGTGGCTTGGGCGTCACAGGCCGCCGCACGACGCGCTCAGTGCACGACCACACTAGCACGCCCCGCCCACCCTCGGCACGACCCTGGCACCGCCCACGCTCCTGGGGAAGAAAAAACACAACAATTAGAGATCAATGAGACATTTGATGCCCCCACGTGTGTGTGTGTGTGTGTGTGTGTGTGTGTGTGTGTGTGTGTGTGTGTGTGTGTGTGTGTGTATGTGGTGCCAGAATGTTGGCGCCAAGGAGGAACGGGTAGGTACTGAAGGGCAGGCAGGGTTATACAGGGTTGGGCAGGGTTGGGTAAGGTTGTACAAGACTGGGCAGGGTTGGGCAGGGTTGGGTAGGGTCGCCAAGTGAGAGGGTCAGACCGGAAGGGTCATTACCAGGCCGCAGCCACCAAGCAGCGCAGCGCAGCGGGGCCTCCACACACACACACACACACACACACACACATACACACACACACACACACACACACACAGGGACGGAGGGGCATCACGGCAGTACTCGGGAGGCCAGAGCCGCTGCCTCCCGCCCGGTGACAAGTGAAATTTTTAATTGGTTGGTGTTGTTACAGGTGTCGCCGTGTTGGCTAATTATGAGATAAATTGTAGCGGTGTGTGGAGCGCGTGTCACAGGCGGCGGGGGACGGGAATTCAGCCCAATCACACCGCTCACCCAACAACACTGTGAATACGAACACACAATACATATTCATGGCCTCGTTTGTCCCCGACGTGTTAGTGACGGAGATGATTGCAAGGAAATATTACCGAACCGACGGAGGAATTCAGGCAACGAGGAGCAGACGAAGGCCGACCATGTGAGTTATCTTGCAAGGTGGGCGGGGAAGGGAGGGAGGGAAGGGAAGGGAAGGGAAGGGGAGGAAAGGAAGGAAGGGAGTCATTCCACACACACCTGCTTCACCTTTACCTGTCTTCCTCCACCTCAGTATGCACCTGCCTCCTCCTCCCTTCCCTCCCTCCCTCCCTTCCCTTCCCTCCACCCCCTCCTATGTCCTGGTATGCCTGCCTTCTCTTCCTCTCTCTGTCCTCCTCCTCCTCCTCCTCCTCCTCCTCCTCCTCCCTCACATCAATCTTCTTCCTTAAAATAGTGAATGCACTCGCCATGATTTTCAAACCACACCTTTTCTCTTTATTTCTCTATTCTCTCTCTCTCTCTCTCTCTCTCTCTCTCATCTCTCTCTCCTCTCTCTCTCTCTCCTCTCTCTCTCTCTCTCTCTTCTCTCTCTCCTCTCTCCTCGGTAACGATCCATTATTGAGGAACACAAAATTAATATAAGCTGACTTTAATAAGATACCAAGGAGGAGGAAGAAGAGAAGGAGGAGGAGGAGGAGGAGGAGGAGGAGGAGGAGGAGGAGGAGGAAGAAGACGAATGCTGCTAAGATAAAATAGAAAAAGGAAGAGAAATAAAATTATTATATGGAGAGAGAGAGAGAGAGAGAGAGAGAGAGAGAGAGAGAGAGAGAAGAGAGAGAGAGAGAGAGTGAGAGAGAGGAGAGAGAGAGAGAGAGAGAGAGGAGAGAGAGGAGAGAGAGAATACATACAGAAGAGACGATATCCAGAAATCATCTTCAGTACACGAGGCGGTGTGGGAGGGAGGGGAAGGAAGGAGGGAGGAATGGAGGGACTGGAGGGAGGGAGGGAGAGAAGGAGGGGAGGGAGAGAAGGAGAGGTAATATTTAGCTCCAAAGGACAGCAGTGAACCGTGAGAAAGGAGATGTCTTAGCCAGTCGAATCACAAGGTCACACTACTACGTAACTACTACTACTACTACTACTACTACTACTACTACTACTACCACTACTACTGCTACTATTACTACTACTTCATTTATAACTGCTTTAAAACTAGTCTTCTTCCTTACTAATTCCCTTCTCTTTTCTTCTTCCTCTTCGCCTCCTCCTCCCTCCTCCTCCTCCTCCTCTAACATTCCAGAGCCTTCGTCACACACATACACAGACATATACAATACACACACACACACACACACACACACAGCCAGTCATCGCCAAAAGGTAAGGTGAGGAGAATGGACTGGAATTTCTAGACTGTATGAACAAGGGTGACTTCAATTTTGCGGACTGTTTGAGTGCAATAACGTGACTTAAATTTTGCGGGACTGTTTGAGTTAAATTACGGACTCAAAAACTATGGCGACTGTTTGAGTTAAATTACGGACTCAAAAATTATGCGGACTGTTTGAGTGAAATAACGGACTCAAATTTTGCGGACTGTTTGAGTGCAATAACGGACTCAAATGTTGCGGACTGTTTGATGTGAAAAAACGGACGTACTTAAAACTTTTGCGGACTGTAGAAGAATATTTGGTTCAGTTAGGGTTAGGTAAGGTTAGGGCAAGGTAAGGTAAGGTTAGGTTAGGTAAGGGTAAGGTAAGGTAAGGTAAGGTAAGGTAAGGTAAAGTAAGGTAAGGTAAGGTAAGGTTAGGTTAGGTAAGGTAAGGTAAGGTAAGGTAAGGTTAGTAAGGTAAGATTAGGTAAGATAAGGTTAGGTAAGGTAAGGGTAAGGTAATGTAGTAAGGTAAGGTAAGGATAAGGGTAAGGTTAGGTAAGGTTAAGATTAGGTAAGATAAGGTTAGGTTAGTAAGGTAAGGTAAGGTAATGTTAGGTAAGGTTAGTGTAAGGTAAGGTAAGGTAAGGTAAGGTTAGGTGTAAGGTAAGATTAGGTTAAGATAAGGTTAGGTAAGGTAAGGTAAGGTAATGTTAGGTAAGGTAAGATAAGGTAAGGTAAGGTAAGGTAAGGATTAAGGTAAGGTTAGGTAAAGGTAAGGTAAGGTAGGTAAAGTAAGGTAAGGTAAGTAAGGTAAGGTAAGGTAAGGTTAGGTAAGGTAAGGTAAGGTAAGGTAAGGTTAGGTAAGGTAAGGTAAGGTAAGGTAAGGTATGGTAAGGTTTAGGTAAGATAAGGTAAGGTAAGGTAAGGTTAAGGTAAGGTAAGGTTAGGTAAGGTAAGGTAAGGTAAGGTAAGGTAAGAGTAAGGTAAGGTAAGGTTAGGTTAGATTGGGTTAAGTTAGAGACCTTATCGAGTGTGTCAAATGTGGATGGAGTTGATGTGTTGTGGATCATTAAATGGATAATGTGAGTGTCATTATCCTTCACTTGTGTTTTGAGGTGATCTATCCCTCTCTGGAGTCTTACGGCCATATGATAAAAACAAATATAAGGTCTATATTCTAAGCCCTATAGTAAATTCATTATCTTAATAAATAATAATGACATCACGACAGAACCTAAACATTTGAGGCGTCACTATAAAAAAAAATGAATCTGAAAAACCTACGCCAAATAACATGCGAGGCAAGTCACCTGTAGCCTCAATAAGCCTACTAGCAACAACGATTAATGATATGGAGAAAAAAAAAATACAAGGATCACGAAATACACACAAAAGTAGACTGAAAAATAATATTGGAAAGTGTAAAGACATTGATTACTTTTGAAGATAATGAATTGATTTTAGGACCTAGGAATATAGACCCTATATTTGTTGTAGCATAGGGCTGTTAGCATACAACTTTCTTGCCCTAAACCTGTATGGTATTAATGGTGATAGTGGTGGTGGTGGTGGTGGTGGTGGTGGTGGAATGATATATATATAATTCTTTTCTTATTATTTCTTATATTAAATTATTTTCTATTGAAAGCAATGAAGATATCCAAATTCTGACACTCAACAAAAAAGAAAATAAATAAATAAAACAAATAAATAAAAATGCGTTATCTATATATACATCTATATCAAATCTGTTCCCAATGCACCCTATCCTACACACACACACACACACACACAAACACACACACCTACAGATCAATCCTTCACCTGTACACATTTTTTTACCACACCTGCTGTTCACTAGTTCATTTGTCA
>JAXIVD010009769.1:12500-14703 GCA_036785275.1 Cancer borealis
CTCCTCATAACTTCGGGGTTGTGTACATGACTAACCTAAAAACAGCTGATTATTGGGCAGTAGCATTGAGGTTCCCAACTGCCCTCTCCTCTCTCTCTCTCTCTCTCTCTCCTCTCTCTCATCTCTCTCTCTCTCTCTCTACGGGACGGTAAGAGAAGTGCGTCTAGAGGGAAGCTTCTGTCGGGGTGATCTTCCTCCTCCTCCTCCCGCGCCCCTCCAGCCACCTGTACAGTGACCCGCCCATCCCTTCCCCCCCCCCATGCCCATACACCCCCTCCCCGCCCCCCCCCCCCCCCCACCACCCCGTGCAAGGTTGGGTCATGGGCGGCGGCAAGCAACACGACCGGTAGACGAGCTGCACTCAACACACTCAAAAACACACGCAAACGCACGCTATGAACGAAGTTTTTTTTATACGTATAGGAAATTGTGTGTGTGTGTTGTGTGATGTGTGTGTGTGTGTGTGTGTGTGTGTGTGTGTGTGTGTGTGTGTATGTTTTTTGGGTGAGGTTGGGGTGTGTTTGTGGTGTGTTTGGGGTGTGTTTAGGGTGTGTTTGTGGTGTGTTTGTGGTGTGTTGATTAGGGTGTGTTTGTGGGTGTGTTTGGAGTGTGTTTGTGGTGTGTTTGGAGTGTGTTGAGGTGTGTTTGTGGTATGTTTGGTGTGTGTTTAGGGTGTGTTTGGTGTGTTTTAGGGTGTGTTTGTGGTGTGTTTGTGGTGTGTTTGGGGTGTGTTTGGGGGTGTGTTTGGAGTGTGTTTGTGGTGTGTTTGGGGTGTGTTTGGGGTATGTGTTTAGGGTGTGTTTGTGAGTGCTTGTGGTGTGTTTGGGGTGTGTTTGGGTGTGTTTGGAGTGTGTTTGTGGTGTGTTTGGGGTGTGTTTGTGGTGTGTTTGGAGTGTGTTTGGAGTGTGTTTGTGGTGTTTGTGGTGGAAATAAAAAACACACATAGAAAATAATAAATAAACACACACACACACACACACACACACACACACACACAGACACACACACACACAGACACACACACACACACACACACACACACACACACACAACACACGACACACACACACACACACACACTATTTGCCAACCTGATAAATTCTCTTCAGGAACCTCTTAAAACATTCCTGCCCCCCTCCACGCCCACCTGACCCTCCCCCACCCACACCCCACGCGGATAGTTTCCCACGACACCCCCCAACCATCTCCACCTCTTCCTCCTCCTCCTCCTCCTCAGATTTCATAGGATAAGCTGCACTTCCTCCTCCTCCTCCTCCTCCTCCTCTTCTTCCTCCGATTCTCCTCCTCCTCCTCCTTCACCCTAAATAAAACACGTGGGTCACCCTAAACCCTACTCATTTTTGTTTGTTTGTTTGTTTTTTTCTTGTTTTTTTTTTTTTTTTTTTTTACTTGATATTTGATTTTTTTTTTTTTTATTATTTTGGTGTTTTTTATTTTTTTTTTGGTTGATCTTTCTTTGGTTTTTTCTACGTCCTTAGTACCAATACACACACACACACACACACACACACACACACACACACACACACACACACACACACACACACGCGTTGTGGAATGTCTGGTATTTAGTTGGTGCAAGAAGTTCTTAATACAAGATAGCATGGGTGAAGAAAGCTGCGGATCAGAAGTTGAAAGATCACTGGCTTGTAACTTGCATCATAATTTAGAAACAAAATCGTTATGTAGCAACTATAGAATGTATAAGACAGATTTTATTTTGGCATGGAACAGTATTTTAGAAAGTTAAACAAAGGGTGACAATATTGGTGGCTAAATTTACTAAAGAACCTGTAATAATAGACTTCCTGTAAATGTTGGTAGGTATCAAGGTGTCAGCAGAGAGGACAGGGTGTGTAATAAGTGTGGTGTTGGGGTTGTAGGAGATTAATTTCATGGTTTTTTTTAATTTACGGATGTGGAAATTGTTAGGTTACGTGAAATGTATATACCAAATTATTATACAAATAGGACATCACAATTCAAATACGTTTAAATTATGCAGAGTAGAAGTTCAGGTGTGATGAGGAAATGATCTTTATTTTTGAGGATGGTGCTAGGTATGTTTAGATAAATAACATGCATAACAAGTCAATAGTTTTTCTAATTTATTAATTATTATTAGTAGAAGCATATCTACTACTACTACTACTACTTCTACTACTACTATTACTACTACAAT
>JAXIVD010009770.1:0-5000 GCA_036785275.1 Cancer borealis
ACTACTATTAACCTACTATTCCACACCCATGACCACTACCATCCATACTACTACTATTACTACTATTACTATTTCCATTACTATCCATTCTAGACTACTACCACTATCATTACACTAATTACCACTACTATTAACCTACTATTCCACACCCATGACCACTACCATCCATACTACTACTACTACTACTATTACTACTATTATTACTATCCCAGGTCAGTGTCATGGCATCACGAGGGGAAGCAGTTCATGTCTTGTCATACGGATGGTTCACTAACTACTTGGACACTTAAACAAGCATCGCCTAGGCCTACTTCTACTGTGTTTTCCTCATGGTAAGTGTGTGTGTGTACGTGTGTGCGTGTGGGTGTGTGTGTGTGTGTGTATGTAATTTATTTCTATTATTATTATTATTATTATTATTATTAATTAATTAATTAATTAATTAATTTTTTTTTTTATGGGTGTGTGTACGTGTGTGTGTGTACGTTTTTTTTTTTATGGGTGTGTATGTGTATGTATGTTTTTTTTTTGGTGTGTGTATGTATGTAATTTATTTTATTTTATTATTATTATTTTTTTTTTTGGTGTGTGTGTGTGTGTGTGTACGTGGAGGACTGTGCGTGTATACGTGTATGTGTGTGTATACGTGTGTGTGTGTACGTGTGTGTGTGTACGTGTGTGTGTGTGTGTGTGTATTTTTTGATCTATGTGTATGTGTATGTTATTTATTTTGTGTGTGTGTGTATATATTTCTGTGTGTACGTGTGTGTGTGTGTACGTGTGTGTAAATTAGTTATATTAA
Source organism: Cancer borealis (assembly GCA_036785275.1). NCBI lineage: Eukaryota > Metazoa > Arthropoda > Malacostraca > Decapoda > Cancridae > Cancer > Cancer borealis. The sequence goes on from JAXIVD010009770.1 coordinate 803, forward strand.
TTGTACTATTAATATATCTAATTACTATTATTACTACTATTACTATTCCTCCTCTCCTCCTCCTCCTCCTCCTCCTCCTCCTCCTCCTCCTCCTCCTCCTCCTCCTCCTCCTCCTCTTCTTCCTTTTAAACATATATTAATTATTATTATTATTATTATTATTATTATTATTATTATTATTATTATTTTCAGCTAAAACCAACAAGGAGGGGAAACAGGAACCTTGCAAAGTTATACAAAAAGTGGAGTGGAAAAACTGTAAGAACGGGTAAGTGGAGAGGTGGAGGAGGTGGAGGGAGGGGTTGGAGGGAAGAGGGGGGATATGGGGAAGTATGTGTAGAGGGGGAAAGGTGGGGGGGTTACGTGGAGGGAGATATGGAGGAAAGAGTGGAGATATGTGGAGGGGAAAATTTTGGGTTTGTGGTGTAGATAGTGTTAAAAGTGTGTTTTTAAGTGTGTTGTAAGTGTGTTAGGGTGTGTTTGGAGGTATGGAGGGAAGGGGGAGGGATGGAGGAAAGTGTGTGTGGGAGGAGAAGTGTGGAGGTAAAACGTGGAGGGAGATATGGAGGAAAAAGTGGAGAGAGAAATTATGGCATCAAACATAAAGAGTGTGATAAAAGTGTGTTTTTAAGTGTGTTGTAAGTATGCTAGGGAGTGGAGGAGGGAGGAATAGATGGAGGAAAGATGGAGGAAACTATATATAGACGGAGAGAAAAATTGGAGGTAAGGGAGAGACAGGGGAGAGAAAAATCTAACAACAACTTCCATTTTAGCGACAGTTTTGTGTAATAAAAGTATGTATTTAAGTATGTTACAAGTATGCTAGGGAGTGGAGGAGAGAGGAATAGATGGAGGAAAGATGGAGGAAACTATATATAGACGGAGAGAACAATTGGAGGTAAGGGAGAGATAGTGGAGAGAAAAATCTAACAACAACTTCCATTTTAGCGACAGTTTTGTGTAATAAAAGTATGTATTTAAGTATGTTACAAGTATGCTAGGGAGTGGAGGAGGGAGGAATAGATGGAGGAAAGATGGAGGAAAGTGTGTATAGATGGAGAGAACAATTGGAGGTAAGGGAGAGACAGTGGAGAGAAAAATCTAACAACTTTTCCTATTTTAGCGACAGTTTCGTGGTGTTCAGCGGAGGTCTGTGTGTTGACAAGACTGGCAGGACGCCTTCCATCACTGTGGTACAAGGCAAGACTACCACAGTGCTGGAGATGGAGCACACTGTGGTAGACTTCACGACACTATGTGAAAACCCGTATGCAAGTGGTAAGTAGTGGGGGGGGGGTGTACATGTGTGTGTGTGTGTGTGTGTGTACGTGAAGAAAGTTTGTGTGTGTGTGTACGTGAGAGAGAGAGAGAGAGAGGTTGTTTGTGTGTGTTTATTAAGTGTGTACGCGTGTGTGTGTACATGAGAAAGAGAGAAAAAGCTTGTTTGTGTGTGTGTATTAAGTGTGTACGTGTGTATTCAGTGTGTGTGTGTGTGTGTGTGTGTGTATGTGTGTACGTGAGAGAGAGAGAGAGAGAGAGAGAGAGAGAGAGAGAGAGAGAGAGAGAGAGAGAGAGAGAGAGAAAGAAAAAAATTTATACAAAAATCTAACCATAACCCCCTCTCTCTCTCTCTCTCTCTCTCTCTCTCTCTCTCTCTCTCTCTCTCTCTCTCTCTCTCTCTCTCTCTCTCTCTCTCTCTCTCTCTCTCTCTCTCTCTCTCTCTCTCTCTGTGACCTTGACCTTTCCAGAGCTCAGTGACCCCTACGCCCTGGTGGTGGTCCTCAACAATGACCTCGTCCTAGTTGACCTCTTGACCCCTGGCTACCCGTGCTTCGAGAATCCTTACTCTATGGACATACACGAGGCTCCTGTCACCTGCTGTAAATACCTAGCGGACTGCCCTGCTGACCTCATACCTGCTTTCTACTCAGCAGGGGCCAGGGGGGGCGGGCATAGGAAGCAGGGATTTTCAGAGAAGGAGTGGCCGATCAAGGGTGGCGAGTGGGCGGCTACGTCCTGTCCCTACCCTGAGCTGATTCTAACTGGGTATGTGTTTTTATGTGTTTGTGGGGGGATGGGATTGGGTGGGGGGGTAGAGGGGTTATCTGGGTATGTCTGTGTGGAGGGGGAGGGGTGGAGGTATTATGTGGAGGGAGATATGGAGGAAACAGTGAAGGTGTGTGGAGAGAGAAATTGGGGTAGCTGAAATTCATCGTCTGAGAATAGTGTGTTTTTAAATGTGATTTTGAGTGTGTTATGGGAGGGGGGGGGGGATGGGATTGGGTGGGGGTGTAGGTAGGGTATGTGGGTAGGTCTCTGTAGAGGGGGAATGTTGGAGGTATTATGTGGAGGGAGATATGAAGGAAACAGTGAAGGTGTGTGGAGAGAGAAATTGGGGTAGCTGAAATTCATCGTCTAAGAATAGTGTGTTTTTAAATGTGATTTTGAGTGTGTTACGGGGGGTGTGGGGAGGTGGAATTGGGTGGGGGGGTAGAGGGGTTATCTGGGTATGTGTGTGTGGAGGGGGAATGTTGGAGGTGTTATGTGGAGGGAGATATGGAGGGAAATGTAAAGGTATGTGGAGGGAAAAGTTGGGGTGTGTGATGTAAATTAGTGTAAGGAAAGTGTGTTTTTGAGTGGGTTAGGGTGTGTTTGGAGGGGTGGGGGGGAGGGTACGGGAGGCGGGGTTATCTGGGTATGTGTGTGTGGAGAGGAAAGAGTGGAGGTATTATGTGGAGGGAGATATGGAGGGAAATGTAAAGGTATGTGGAGGGAAAAGTTGGGGTGTGTGATGTAAATTAGTGTAAGGAAAGTGTGTTTTTGAGTGTGTTAGGGTGTGTTTGGAGGGGTGGGGGGGAGGGTAGGGGTAAGTAGGGGATGTAGGTACATGTATATGGAGGGGGAAGAGTGGAGGTAATATACGGAGGGAACAATTCGTGTCTCTCCCTCCAACAGACACGCTGACGGCTCCATCAAATTCTGGGACGCCTCCTCGGTCGGCCTCCAGATCTTATACAAGCTTAAGACGGCCAAGGTGTTTGAGAAGCCAAGGACCAGAACGATCGATGGGGACGAGGACCCGTTTGCGATCCACCACTTATCAATCTGTCCTGAGTCTCGGCTGCTGTGTGTGGCCGGCGCGACAGCACACGTTCTGCTGTTCAGGTTCTGTAAGCAGGAGACTACTGCTGAGATTCCTGTAAGTGTGTGTACGTGGGGGGGGGGGATGTGTGTGTGTGTGCGTTTTTTGGGTCTGTGTGCGTTTTTTGGGATCTGTGTGTGTTTTTGGGGTTGAAATCGTGTTTTTAGGTGTGTGTGTGTGTGTGTGTATATGTGTATGTACGTGTACGTGTTTGTGTGCGTTTTTGGGGGTCTGTGTGTGTGTTTTTGGGGGATATGTCTGTTTTTGAGGTAGAAATTGTGTTTTTAGGTGTGTGTGTATGTGTGGTTGTGTGTTTTTTTAGGTGTGTACATAGATGTGTATATGTGTGTGTACGTGAGTGTGTATATATATCTACGTATGTATATAATATATTGAAGATTAACGTATACATGTGTGTGTGTGTACCTGAGTGTGTGTACGTATATGTATGTGCGTCTAATCTCCATGTATGTACGTTTTTCAGTGCCTGGAAATACCAATCCTCTATGAAGTCTCCGAAAGTCGAGACGGTTCCCCAGAATATGAATTTCCCCCGAAACCATCAGTCCAGGTAACTAAACTATCCTTTATGACTATTATAACTATCCTGACTATTACTATGACTATGCGGGTAGGTAGGTAAGGGGTCTGGGTATGTGTGTGTGGAGGGGGAAGGATGGAGGTATTATGTGGAGGGAGATATGGAGGGAAATGTGGAGGTATGTGGAGGGAAAATTTAGGGTGTGATGTAAATTTGTGTAAGGAAAGTTTGTTTTTAAATGTGTTTTTGAGTGTGTTAGGGTGTGTTTGGGGGGGTGAGGGGGAGGGTAAGGGTAGGTAGGGGATGTAGGTATGTGTGTGTGGAGGGGAAAGGATGGAGGTATTATGTGGAGGGAGATATGGAGGGAAATGTGGAGGTATATAGAGAGAAAAATTAGGGTATCAGAAATTAATGTTCTAAAGAAAGTGTGTTTTTGAGTGTGTTGTGAATATGTTAGGGTGTGTTTGGGGGGGGGGGTGGATGGAGGGAAGATGGAGGAAAGTGTGTATAGATGG
>JAXIVD010009771.1:0-5000 GCA_036785275.1 Cancer borealis
ATATATATAAAAAAAAAAATGAGGAAAACGCGTGACCAAAAAAAGAAAAAAAAAAAAAGTTAACTGAGGTGAAAATATACCGCTATTTTTTTTATTTATTCTTTTTTTGTGTGTGTGTGTGTTGAGGGAGTGAAAAAAAAAAAAAAAAAAAAAAGAGAGAGAGAGTTAAAAGTTACGTGCTATTTTTTCAAAGTGTAAAATTAATGAAAACTGGAGAACTGAAAACTGGGAAAATAAACAAACAAACGAAAACAAAAAAAAAGTCAAATTAAGAAATAAAACAATGAATTAGATAAAAAATAGATATAGAAAAAGAGAAAGAGAGAGAGAGAGAGAGGGAGAGAGAAAAAGAAAGAAAAAAAAAAAGAGAGAGAGAGAGAGAGAGAGTGAATCCTTATAAATACATCACTTTAACATCACACACACACCAACACACACATACAATATAAACACGAAAAAAAAAAAAAAAAATTCACTCATTTCTCACTATTTCATACATCACACTAAGCCTTATCACTTCTTATCAATTCTTATCTCATCCATAAAGAGCGAGAGATAAATTGACACCCGAGCACCCGCCAAACGCAGACAATCCTCTCCCCCGCAGCAATACCCCGGGAGGAATGTATGTGTGGTTAAGACGTCTGACTACTTGTGTTTCCGAGGCCCGTGGGTTGATTTGGAGGAGGAGGAGGAGGAGGAGGAAGAGGAGAAGGAGGAGGAGGAGGAGGAGGAGGAGAAGGAGAAGGAGGAGGAGGAGGAGGAGGAGGAGGAGGAGGGAAGAATACTCAACTATTTATCGTATCATGAGGAGTAAACTTTTATTTATTGATATTACTTTTTTCTTTTTTTTTATGTTGAAAATAAATATTGTTAACAAAGAACAATTAAACGTAAAAGAGAGAGAGAGAGAGAGAGAGAGAGAGAGAGAGAGAGAGAGAGAGAGAGAGAGAGAGAGAGAGAGAGAGAGAGAGAGAGAGAGAGAGAGAGAGAGAGAGAGAGAGAGAGAGAGAGAGAGATAATGGTGTTTGAGGTGAGAGAGAGCAATAACTAGAGTGATAAAAGGGGAGATAATGGCTGGAGGAGGAGAAGGAGAGAAGAAGAAGAGAGGAAAGGGAGGGAGAGATAACTGGGGAGAGACAGAGACAGAAGAGAAGGTAGAATAAAGGAGGGAGAGAAGGAGGAAGATAGTAGTAAGGAATAGGAGATAAAGGAAGGTAAGAAAGGGAGAGAGAAGTAATGAGAGGAGGAGGGAATAGATAGGGAGGAAATATGTCAAGGGAGAGGAATTGGAGGAAGAAAAGAGGAGGAAATAAATAAGAAAGGGGTAGAGAGAGAGAGAGAGAGAGAGAGAGAGAGAGAGAGAGAGAGAGAGAGAGAGAGAGAGAGAGAGAGAGAGAGAGAGAGAGAGAGAGAGAGAGATTACGCCTTGAAAAGATGAATAATTATCTTGTGATTTAGGGAAGAAAATACCTCTTTGTTTCTTCTTTTTCCACCATCACCTCCTCCTCCTTCCTCCTCCTCCTCCTCCTCTTCCTCCTCCTCCTCCTCCTCCTCCTCCTCCTCCTCCTCTCCTCCTCCTAGATCAAGGACTCTAACTTTTACAAAATCACCGTTTTTCTCGTTCTCTCCTCCCTCTCCTGCTTCCCCTTTCCATCTTTCATCCCTTCCCTGCTTCCCCTTCCATCCTCCCCTGCTTCCCCTTTCATCCTTCCCCTGCTTCCCCTTCCATCCCTCCCCTGCTTCCCCTTCCACCCATCCCCCTTGCGTCCCCTTCCGTGGGCGTCCCCCTTCCCTTGGCCCCTGAATAACCGCAGTATAAAAAGCGTGACGGTAAAAGTTAGACGTGATTAAAACGATGCATTACGAAACACACATTTGCAAGTCTTAACGCAACACTAAATAAGACCAGATCATAAAAAGTCATGTGTCTTCTAATTAGTCTTTATTAACATATGAACTTATCTACCTACTTACCTACCTACCTACCTACCTACCTACCTACCTACCTACCTACCTACCTACCTACCTACCTACCTACCTATCTGCCTATCTCCCTACCTACCTTTTATCACCAGTCTATGTTTCTACCTGGAGGGAAAGTAAGGTTAGGTAAAGTAAGGTAAGGTAAGGTAAGGTAATGTTAGGTAAGGTAAGGTAAGGGAAGGGAAGGTTAGGTAAGGTAAGGTTAGGTAAGGTAAGATAAGATTAGGGAAGGGAAGGGAAGGAAAGTGAAGGGAAGGGAAAGGAAAGGAAGGTAAGGTTAGGTTAGGTTAGGTAAGGTGAGGTAAGGTAAGGTAAGGTAAGGTAAGGTTAGGTAAGATAAGATATGATTAGGGAAGGGAAGGAAAGGGAAGGGAAGGGAAAGGAAAGGAAGGTAAGGTTAGGTAAGGTAAGGTAAGGTAAGGTATGGTAAGGTTAGGTAAGGTAAGGTAAGGTAAGGTAAGGTAAGGTAAGGTAAGGTAAGGTAAGGTAAGGTAAGGTAGCAGTGAGTTCTGTTCGCAGGTTTGAATGTCACTCTTAGGAAAGTTTATCAGTGTGGAGATTTAATTGGCTTTTGGAAGTAGTGGACATATTAAATTACATCAACTCTCTATATTTGTTGCTTGTTTTTTATCGGGGAAGTAGTCTTAATGTGGATGTGGAGGAAAATGTAACCCGGTCTGATAAAAACATAATTAGCGGTTACGTCAGTTGCCATTAATTATATCATCTTGTTATTTTTTTTCTTCATAAAGTTTGTTATTTTTCTATCTTCTGTGGGTTATTTTTTTTCTTTTTCGCCTAATTGCCTTGATTATACCGAGAAATAAGCGAGTGATAATTAAGGTAATATATTTTTAGGTCTAGTCTATCATTCTTCTATCTTTCTCTCTCTCCCTCGAAGCTAAGGGAGTGTAAGGGGAAGGAAATGTCAAGCATCCTTTTTTTCCGTCTATTTTTCACCTCACCATTTCCAGGGACATTTCTTCTCCTTAGTAACCATTCAGATCACATAAGTGTTCATCATTCCTTCTGTTCCAATCACATGTGAAGGGAAGGCTACGTCGCATTACACTATATTCAACGTTACTTCAATATTTACGAGTCTAACAATCTATTTCAATTGCCAACCATAATTTTAAAGTCCTGTACGGTCCTAACACCTCCTTTTGTAGCTGTTAAAATCTAGTTACTCTTCGTTTAGCCTCTTTAAGCGAGAGCAAAACAATAATTCACTGCTTCACTACCTCGAGACATTCACAACGATTTTCTTCCTCGTATTAGGAGGGAAAATAGTGTTTGTTTTGTGTGTTCCTGTGCAGGTGAGATCAATGGTTAGCAGCGAAGGTTAACTTGCCTTGCTAAGAGTGTAATTATTATTCCCTGAGACTTGATTATACGACAGTGTTTTTTCTCCTTTGAAGTGATCAGTAGAATATTGGAGTGAGTGGAATATTGGAGCAACGCTGAAGACAGGGAGACTTCAGTTGTGTGTGTGTGTGTGTGTGTGTGTGTGTGTGTGTGTGTGTGTGTGTGTGCGTGTGTGTGTGTGTGTACGTGTGTGTGTGTGTGTGTGTGTGTGTGTGTGTGTGTGTGTGTGTGTGTGTGTGTGTGTGTGTGTGTACGTGTGTGTACGTGTGTCTGTGTGTGTGTGTGTGTGTTCTGATGACTTACAAAGGCGTCAGAAGATATAATTAAACTAAGGTAAAACAAAAAGTGACATGATTGAATGAGAGCGCGTGTGATGTGTTCTCTAGGTGTTGAAACGATTGTGAATGGATTGAAGCGGGAATGAAATAAGGTGAAGGAGGAGTGAAGAAATTATGTAAGGAGGGAGAGGATGAGGAGGTAGGAAGGAGGAAGGAATAGCATGGAGGAAGGTAGGAAATGATGGAGGGAAGCACGGAGAGAAGGAGTGAAGGAAGAAAAAACTTACCCTATAAGAATGATTGATGTCACTTAGTAAAGGGAGAGATTTTTCTTCTTCCTCCTCTCTCGTTGAAGTCAAAAGCCACAAGATATGAATTTGATACATGTCAAGACCCTTCACGCACACCTTAAAAATGCGAACGGCATCCTTCGTATACGTTCGTGTGTCTCAATTATTTATAACTAACTGTGTCAGACTTGTTCTTTTTTTTTTTTTTTATATCCTAACGTTGCAGATAAAAGAAAAGAATAGAGTTGATTCCTTAACAAGTTTTGTAGATCTTCTTGTGATGCATGTACAGACACACACACACACACACACACACACACACACACACACACACACACACACACACACACACACACACACACACACACACACACACACACACACACACACACACACACACACACACACACACACACACACACACACACACACACACACACACACACACACACACACACACACACACACACACACACACACACACACACACAGACACACACACACACCAATACCTCAGCCCGAGAATGATAAAACGCCGTAGAAAATTATACATTCACCGCTGGAGATGAAAGAAGCTTAAAAGGCACACAGGCAGAGGCAGCGGTGGAGGAGGAAGAGGGGAAGAGCTTCAACAAAAAGGGAATCGAGGCGAGGGGATAACTGGCATTCACTGAGGGGAGTCCGCCAAGGGGAGGGAATCGGATTAAAGGTTAGTCAGCGGGACGGGATACAAAAAAATACATTGTGATTCTCCCTCGTGAAGAGAAACGCGGGTTGCTCACTGCCGATAATTGAATCACAGGAGCGGTGAGCGGAGGTGGTGGTGGTGGTGGTGGTGGTGGTGGTGGTGGTGGTGGTGGTGGTGGTGGTGGTGGTGGTGGTGGTGGTGGTGGTGGTGGTGTCAAAGGAATAGGTGTCACCCTTACCTATAGACTCCTTGGCCTTATTAACTTCAGGTGTTTTAAGGACAGGTAAGGACTGAAGGAAGACGTGTTTAGGGAGGTTAGTGTCTCGTCCTTCCTTCACCTTCGTCCTTCCTTCACCCTCGTTCTTCCTTCACCCTCGTCTTCCTTCACCC
>JAXIVD010009771.1:10000-12500 GCA_036785275.1 Cancer borealis
ATGGAAGTAATTTAAAACTGAGTGCAAAGTCAAGGCCACTGCACGCAAAGGTGTGAGTTGCAGGTGACAGACAGGTGGAAGGTAAGAAAAATGTGTATAATCTTCCTTTCTCTTCCTCTTCCTCTTCCTCTTCCTCTTCCTCTTCCTCTTCCTCCCTTCCTCACTTTTTTTTAAGCTGCAATCAGTCTAACTAAATCCCACACATACAGGCATGAGTGATGACGTGAGGAGGTGAGTGAGTGAGTGATGAGTGAGTGAGTGAATGAATGAATGAATGAGGAGTGATGAGTGAGTGAGGAATGGTGAGTGAATGAGGAGTGATGAGTGAGTGATGAATGAGGAGTGATGAGTGAGTAATGAGTGAGTGATGAATGAGGAGTGATGAGTGAGTGATGAGTGAGTAATGAGTGAGTAATGAGTGAGTGATGAATGAGGAGTGATGAGTGAGTGATGAGTGAGTAATGAGTGAGTGATGAGTGAGTGATGAGTGAGTGATGAATGATGAGTGAGTGAAGACTTACCTTCCCTCCAAACTATAAAAAAAAAAAACAGTAAAAATGATTAAGAGAATGCGTAAAAAAAGAGAGGAAGAGAAAGAAGAACAAGAAAAAAAAAAAGAAAAAAAAAGAAGAACAAAAGAACAAAAAACAAAAGAAGAACAACAAGAACAAGAAGAGAAGAACAAGAAGAAAAAGTAGAAGTAATTAAGGACTGGCGCCATATCTATTACCTCAGGATCAAAGAGACCCAAGTTTGTTCACATTTTAGGGGGTCAATTATTGCCTTGATTACTTTCTGATAGAGCTGCTGCCTCGAGAGCTTTTCTAATTGGTTCCTCAGTATACCTGTAAGAGTTTGGAATTGGGGGGGAGGGGGTTCAGGGGGGCAAGGGGGCAAGGGGAGCAGGGGGGGTACTGCGTCCATATGTCCAGGGAGGAGATGAATATGAGATGCAATACTAGGAAATGATGGGAAAAAATGACCACGACTCTCTCTTTTTTTTCTCCCTCTCTCTTTTTTTTTTCCCTCGCTCGCTCTCTGGCTCGCTCCTTTTTTTTTTTTTTTTTTTTTTTTATTACCTACTGGAAATCGGAAATGACATGGAAAAGAAATATGTCGAATCCTTTTCAATTAGGACGTGGATATATATTTTTATTTTTTTTCTTATCAATTTTTTTTTTCGTTATTTTTTTATATACATATATATTTTGCTTAATAACACACACACCAAAAAAAAAAAAAAAAATTCCTTATTCACACATCGATACTGGTTTCAATATATTTTATTTTTATTAGTTTATCCTTGAATGTATAGATGTCTCACGCGCTTGACATGTATATACCATCAAGACTTCTCGTAAAATTTAAAGACTCTACCTTTTTCACCTCCTCTTCATTTGCAGGGAAGCGTAGAGAGTAAGGGAAGAGGAATTTTAGTGAAGGTATAATTAACTGTTCCTTTAGGTGTTTATTAAATACGAATATACGTGTGTGTGTGTGTGTGTGTGTGTGTGTGTGTGTGTGTGTGTGTGGGCAGTGATGGAAGAGTTTGTCGTGTGTGTGTATGTGTGTGTATTTGTAAGGACGTCTTGACTCGGTTGTAAGCTAATGAAAATATGCCGTGTGTGTGTGTGTGTGTGTGTGTGTGTGTGTGTTGTGTGTGTGTGTGTGTGTGTGTGTGTGTGTGTGTGTGTGTGTGTGTGTGTGTGTGTGTATGTGTGTGTGTGTGTGTGTTCCAGGAAGTCCACCACCACCACCACCACCAAAGTCAATTACTCACCTCACTTTTAAGACACAACTCCGCCTCACCAATACATTCAATTATCACGCGCGGGGAACTCACCTGGCCGACCGCGAGCACAGGTAACACAGGTAACAACTTCGGGGACAGTAGAGACGGGTCCCCGCTACGCTGTCTGTCCGCTGAGTGACGTTAGACAGGAGTGACAGATAGACAGATAGCTAGACACACTCACTGATAGGCGATGTGAGGTTGATTTAGGCAATGGCAGGTGAGTCAATATCCTGATGTTCTAACGAGGGGAACTATCTACCTGCCTGCCTTGATTTTACCTTCGTGATTATGTGATGTGTGTGTTTGTTTAATGATAGTTGGTGTTTTGAAATGAATTAAGCTATCCTATTGTGTGTGTTTTTTTTATGTATGTGTGTGTGTGTGTGTGTGTGTGTGTGTGTGTGTGTGTGTGTGTGTGTGTGTGTGTGTGTGTGTGTGTGTGTGTGTGTGTTTGTTTTGTTATATATTTATCTATTCATTGATGTTAGAAATTGTTACCGAAGAGAAAATGTGTTTGGGGAGAGTTGATTTTAAAAAGTTAGTTGTATTTGAATGAAAAGTTGGTTGAACGTAAATTAGTGTGTGGGTGTTTAAACATTTATTTTTTTATTTTTTAAAGTGTTGGATTGATTGTATTGATTCACCTTTTGCTCACTCTGGTGCTGTTTACGGGGAAGGTAAAGGTAAAGGTCACCTTTTGCTCAC
>JAXIVD010009772.1:7500-10000 GCA_036785275.1 Cancer borealis
CAAGGAAGACTGTAAAGTGCAACACAGTGTTACTTCACCTTTACTTTTGGTGCGTTTAATTTATTAATTGCGCTGAATTTGATATCCTGCAAAAAACATCCCCAAAAATTGCAGTGTAATTGCCGATTATTTTACACCTGAATCTTTTTACGTATACTAATTATTTTGAATTTACTTGACGTTTAATGTGACGTGCTTGACGATAAATGGCAACAAAAAAGCCAATTGTTGCGGTGGACGTCCAATGAAACACTTTGATATGTTTATGTTCGGCAGAGATTCGTTGCCGAAAGAATGTGAAAAAATGAATGACATGACGTCCACCACCACCCATGATGATTGTAAAGCGAGTCTTACCTGCGCGGCCACAAACCAAATATTCTATTTTATTTCTACTTTATGTAATATTCGCATTTTGATGACGCCTGTGATCAATTATATGTAAGACACATGAGAGAGAAGTCTTGAAATTTATATTATGCATGTAATGTATCACTGCAATGAATTAATTAAACACGTTATTAGCGTGATTTTTGTATCTGAAGAATGCAGCTGATTCAGTCCGTGTCAAGCGTACCAATGTCAAGCAAGTGAGAATGGGCGGTGCGGAAGAGTTTGTTTTGGTGTTTGGGATAAGTGTGTCTATGTGTGTGTGTGTGTGTGTGTTTGTGTGTGTGTGTGTGTGTGTGTGTGTGTGTGTGTGTGTGTGTGTGTGTGTGTGTGTGTGTGTGTGTGTGTGTGTGTGTGTGTGTGTGTGTGTGTGTGTGTGTGTGTGTGTGTGTGTGTGTGTGTGTGTGTGTGTGTGTGTGTGTGTGTGTGTGTGTGTGTGTGTGTGTGTGTGTGTGTGTGTGTGTGTGTGTGTGTGTGTGTGTGTGTGTGTGTGTGTGTGTGTGTGTGTGTGTGTGTGTGTGTGTGTGTGTGTGTGTGTGTGTGTGTGTGTGTGTGTGTGTGTGTGTGTGTGTGTGTGTGTGTGTGTGTGTGTGTGTGTGTGTGTGTGTGTGTGTGTGTGTGTGTGTGTGTGTGTGTGTGTGTGTGTGTGTGTGTGTGTGTGTGTGTGTGTGTGTGTGTGTGTGTGTGTGTGTGTGTGTGTGTGTGTGTGTGTGTGTGTGTGTGTGTGTGTGTGTGTGTGTGTGTGTGTGTGTGTGTGTGTGTGTGTGTGTGTGTGTGTGTGTGTGTGTGTGTGTGTGTGTGTGTGTGTGTGTGTGTGTGTGTGTGTGTGTGTGTGTGTGTGTGTGTGTGTGTGTGTGTGTGTGTGTGTGTGTGTGTGTGTGTGTGTGTGTGTGTGTGTGTGTGTGTGTGTAAGTAAGTAAGTAAATTTTTATTGCTAGGAAAGATGACAATATTTGCAATACAAGTACATACAGTTAACTAGCATACGGTCCGTCGAGCTGAGCTCCCTGACGGACAATTATTTATTATACAATGAGTTAATGGTCATGGACACTGAACTAAGATTTTACTACAAGAATATAAAACTTAGTGTAATGCACATGCATAACTACAACTACTGTACATTAATATCTACCATTTCACCATCATTATTGTTGACAATCACACATTTTGTTGAAATAGTAAAAATTTTCTTACTTCTAGCTTGAACCTATAGATGTTGGCTGTTGTAAGTAGAATTTTTATATCAAGAGTCATACTATTAAAGATTTTAGGACCAAAACTGATAACACTATTTCTATACAAAATTGTTCTAAATGTTGGATAAACAATGTTGATGTTGTTTCTTGTATTATTAATTAATATTATTATCGATTAAATTAAATATTGAATTTTTTCCTTGACTTTTAAAAATCAGTAACAATGTAAAATATTTATGTATACAGGGAAAAATTTTAGAATATTCTTATCAATAAATATTTGATTTGTTGATTCAAACTTTTTCAAGAAAAATATACACCGAAAAATTTTGTTTTGAGCTATAGATAATTTCTTAGTGAAAGAAGGCCACGTACTTGTCTATAAGGGAACACAGTATATAAGGTGTGGATAACATAAAGTATAGTATATGCTGATCATTGACTCTGTGGTTAGGTTATGGCGAATTTTGTATAGGATACCATTTAATTTAGATATTTTTAAGCAAATTTTATCTATATGAGTTTTCCAGTTTAGATTTTCGTCAATAATAACTCCAAGAAATTTTGCATGACTGACTTGTTTTATAATTTCTTCAATCTAAAAAGACTGGAGGGATAGAGTTTCTTATAGACCTGTTTTGAAACAAAATTAAATTAGTTTTAGAAATGTTCATTTTTAACTTATTTGCTTGGACCCATAATTTTACTTTTTGTAGTTCTGACATTAAATTTCTATGAAGAGAATGTAGGTTTTTATCACTAATCAGGAGAGTTGTATCATCAGCATACATCAGAAACTTAAATTTTGTGCTAGCATTTATAAAATCATTGATATACATAAGAAAAAATAACGGGCCTAAGACTGATCCTTGTGGTACACCTTTCACTATGGATTGTAGTGGAGAGTAATT
>JAXIVD010009772.1:12500-14699 GCA_036785275.1 Cancer borealis
CACAACTAATTTCATAAATAAATTCAGACCTGCTTTCCGTTTTAAAGAATGGTGCAATTTTTTTTTTAAACAAAATTTCTCGTAGACATAATGAATATAAGATGAAGCTATTCGTCTCACCAACTCCTCCTCTTCTTCCTCTTCTTCTTTCTCTTCTCCTTTTCTCCCTTTCTCCCTCTTCGTGTTTCATTACTTTGCTATCTTCCATCATTCTGAACTTCCTGCATCCATCCATCCATGCCCATTAAGCTTAACGTAAATAAAGAATTGTTACACATTCTCCTCATGACCTGCCATGTCCATCTCCCTCTCTCTCCTTCACACACACACACACACACACACACACACACACACACACACACACACACACACACACACACACACACACACACACACACACACACACACACACACACACACACACACACACACACACACACACACACACACACACACACACACACACACACACACACACACACACACACACACACACACACACACACACACACACACACACACACACACACACACACACACACACACACTGTAGCCAATGTTTTTTGTTCATCTGTTCTGCGTGTGTGTGTCTTGAAGTTTGACATGTATTGTCGCATTATTTTTTTTCGTGGGGGACAACATTTTTGCTATTCCTTCCGATTTCGTTTTCCTGTGCATGTCATGAACAAAAAAAAAACGCAGATGGAAAAAAAAATGGCATCAGTCACGGAATAAAGAAAGATAAAAAAGAAATAAAAAAAAAAAAAAAAAAAAAATGTAGCATAACGTCTAGTATATGTTCGAATCCTCTTAATACTTTCATTACATCGGCTTTTCTTTCTTTTTCTTTTTTATTTGTGTTCATTTGTTTTCATTCTATTCTTCTCCTTGTTAATGTCCTTGTTCTCTTTTATTCTTTCCTAGTTACTTCTCTCTTTCTCGGGTCAATCTTGTCTCATTGTTTATTCCTCCTCCTCCTCCTCCTCCTCCTCCTCCTCCTCCTCCTCCTCCTCCTCCTCCTCCTCCTCCTCCTCCTCCTCCTCTTCCTCCTTCTCCTCCTCCTCCTATTCTCTTCCTCCTCTCCTATTCTCCTCCTCCTCCTCCTCCTTTTCTCCTCCCATTCCTAGCTAGTTATTTTGAAGCTGAGATAGGATAGCATAGCCGAGGATAATTTCATACGAAGGAAGTGACAAAGAGGGTGATAACTTAATCTTTACGGACCCAATGTAGACGAACCTCTCAGGGGCGAGGGAGCGAGGCGACACAACAACAACAGCACGGATGGAAGAGACGAAGCATTGTTAGGGGGAGAATGGAAAGGTAGGAAATAAAACGGAAAACAGTACGGTTATTTCGCAGAGGAAGGGAATAGATGGATAGGTGGCTGGCTGGCTGGCTAGCTGGGAGGGAAATAAGGGATGGATGATGATGATGAAGAGAGGGAAGAAATATAATATAGCAAGGAAGAGGGATAGGATAATAATAGTCAGCAATTGTAGGAATCTGTCTCTGTTGGTGAAGTTTTGCACTGAAATATATGTAATTATGTCATTTGTTGTGATTTGCTTATTTTATGGCATTGCAGCATTCATTCTTCTCTATCTTTCTCTCTCCTATATCCCTTTTCTTTCCGTTTGTCGTCTTGTTACTGTTTCTCTTCTACCTCTGCGACAAGCCTTCTCTTCCCATTTCCCTGTTCCTCTCTCTCTTTCTCTTTCTCTCTCTTTCTCTCTCTCTCTCTCTCTCTCTCTCTCTCTCTCTCTCTCTCTCTCTCTCTCTCTCTCTCTCTCTCTCTCTCTCTCTCTCTCTCTCTCTCTCTCTTCTCTCTCTCTCTCTCTCTCTCTCTCTCTCTCTCCTTTCTCTTCTCATTCCCTTAAGTCAGCCCTCTTTTCACCCTCTTTTTTTAGGTTTTATATCCCATACTGTCCTACTTCTTTTTTTCCTACCGCTCTCTCATCTCCCTCCTTCCCTTCTTCCCTTCCTCCCCCTTCTTCCTTCCTTCCTTCCCTCTGGCCTGATGAGGGAGGGAACGTGTCGCATTTTAAGACTCATGAGGGACGCCCGCTGGAGGAAGGGAGAGACAGCCACAGTTTATGGATAGAAGACTGTGAGGGTGAATGCAAAATAAGAGGAGAGGATGATCATGAAGAAATATTCCTGACACACACCACACACACGCACACACACACGCACACATAC
>JAXIVD010009774.1:5000-12500 GCA_036785275.1 Cancer borealis
TTTCCTCACAGAAAGATTTTAGCTCCATCACTTTAATTAAGTTTTTTGGGGAGTCAAATTTGGTGTAATACCTGGTAAGTAGTGTACTGATAACCTGATTTGCAGTTTTATTTCAGTCGTCGCAGTATGGTGCCTAAAACTGTATTAGAGCTACTACAACTAATTCTTTTGATATCCCAACTATTCATGAAGACAAGAAAAAACTTTAATAAATATAATTTTGTAGAACGTAAAGCCTGATAATGCCGAGATCTTCCAGATATCCACCCACATGCAAATTTTTATTTATTTACAACCTTCCATCTGATGTGCCTTCGATAATGTGTTTTCTTGCAATAATGACAGATACATTTGAAATATCCGGCATGACATTCTACTTATCATCATCATCATCATTAGCCTCATTGAGGCCACTGTAGAACAAGGACTTCATCCATCCTTTTCCACTCATCTTTATCAGTTGTCTGTCTATTCCAGTTTACTAAAATAAAACCTCTTATTTTATCTCTCCCTTAAGTTATCTGTATGCTCTGCTTTCTTTTATCAGTCCTGAGCTGCTATTGTTACTTTAACAATCCATTTACTATCTATTATCCATGTCTGGTCAGGCTTATTCTCTGCTACTGGTACCACGTAACCCAGTACAACCAGCCGAATAGTCTGGCTGTCGGCGACTAAACCGGCTTCTCCACTGGACTATACCAGTGAGAAGGATGTGCTGGATATCCAGGTGGATTAAATATAAGATCATACAAAGGGCGGATGAACTAATCGTGAAGAGTCAATAGCCATCCAGCCCTAGCTATGGGTGAAATAGCGGGTCAGCCGAAAAATGCTCCATCAGGGTCCTTGCCCGTGGCCAGCAATCAACCCAGTCCTGATCTGGTTGGTTGGGATGGAGCTTGCGATCCTTCCTCGTAAAACTATCTTCTACTGCCACGACCAGATTAAGGAGTAGAGACCGGGGTCGAGACTCTAGTTGTGAGCGAGGCCTCGCCCGCGACCCCAAGATGTTTTGCTAGTGGGTCCAACCACTAAAACCCCTTTGATGCCAAGGCATCAGGGGGCTCTGATGGACCGAATGACGGGTGCAGGGCAAAACCCACGGGCCATCTGCAACTTGAATACTGTAGGAGGATCCCATCACCGTACTTTTAATTCTGGGGGTGACGAAGGGGCTGCAGAAGAGGCGCCTACTCACCGAACCAGCTCTGGTGCAAATCTTCAGCGGGCTCTGCGTGTGAGCTCTTGGAACATACTAACCCTCTCAAAGACGCTCTAGTATCAGGAACACCAACAGCTCTCTCCTTCAGAATGGTGCAAAATTCAGAAGGTTGAGAATGGTAGGTTCTTGATATTAGAGATCAGAACTGCACCGCTGGACCTGGTATAGCAATGTCGCAGGGATAGCTAAGGAGATTGATCACATCCTCGTTAGTACTCGTTGAAGGATCCTTCAGAACTGTAAGGTTTTTCGGAATGCCAAGTTCCTTGCAACTGATCACAGGCTTGTTGTTGCAACACTCAAGCCTCATGTCAAGTCCAGAAAGATATCAAGATGTGATCCCAATGTGCCCCATTCACTGAAACTGAAAGACTTGGCATGTCTCAAGTCGGTTCGCAGTGCTCGACGGCCTTGAGAACCCGGTAAAAGTATAGGATAATTCAAATGTGAAACTCTTGAGGCTGCCAGAGGGTGTGTTGGGGGACGTCGGAGGTCACGGAGTAGGTTCGCTTCGGCAGAGACGCTGGACAGTATAGAGAAGAGCCATGCTGCTAGGCTGACCGGGAGCCAGGACCAGTACAGGGCTCTGTCTCGTAGGACTAAAACTCTTTTGAGGAGAAACAAGGAGAGATATGTCAGGAGTCTTGCAGAGGATGTTGAGAGTCATTTTAATGCTAATGACTTCAAACCTGCTTATCGAGCCTTGAAAAAGCTTTGCTCCAAGTCTACATATCGGGTGAGTGCTATCCAAACAGCAGTTTTGGAGAGGCGGTAGTACAGTGGTTAGTGTTTGGGTATGCGAACCTAGGGTCCTAAGATCGATCCTCCGATATCCGCTGGCTACTTGTCATTATTTGGTATTACCGCCGAGTGGCCAAAGACTACCCAAATTGCTGCCATACTGTTCTCAGACGAGACTTACAATGTTTATATGCATTTGAGGCTTTAGCAGCGATTAGCCTCTCTTCATTCTCAATATATTCAAGAAAGAACATAAACATTCACGCCAAATAACAAGCAAGAGGCAAGTTCATCCTGCTTCAATAAAGCCTACTGGCGCCAACGATTTGTGATATATATATATATATATATATATATATATATATATATATATATATAATTATATAATACATATATATATATATATATATATATATATATATATATATATATATACATATATACATATATATATATATATATATATATATATATATATATATATATATATATATATATATATATATATATATATATATATATAATGGTTGCATCGTATCAGACACGGATGGGTAGATGACTCGTTGGGTTGAATACTTTGAACAGTTGCTCAAGGTCAAACCTCCAAGCGGACAGTTTCAAACCACTGGATTACAGGTGGTGGATGCTGATCCGTCCATTGACAAAGCTGTATCCCTTATTGAGGAAGTCTAAGAGTATGTGGCAAAATTGAGGGGTGGAAAGATAGCTGATATTTGTAAAATCAATGCAGATTTGCTCAAAGCTGTTGGCGAGGCCATAATCCGTGGGTTGCATGCTGTATGGCACTGCTATATGGCATTCAGGTACCATTCCTTCTGGCTGGAAAAAGGGTATTGGTCGTCCCTATCTGGAAAAATAAAGGGGACCGTCAGGATTGCAACAACTACCGCGGAATAACGCTGCTCATTGTACGAGAAAAGGTGCTCGTCCATTTGCTACTGATGCGAGTTCGCAGTAATTTGCTGAAATATCAGATACCTAAACTGTGAGAGTTCAAACCTAGTAAGTCAACAACTGACCGTATCCTAGCGCTTCGCGTACTGGTAGAACACAGACGTGAGTTTCGATAGGGGATGTTTGCAGCCTATGTCGATATCAAAATGGCGTTTGATTCAGTGCATCGCGAGGCACTCTGGGATTTTCTGGGCCTCCGTGGGATTCCTGCAGGGATTATTGGTCTACTAACTAGTCTGTATTCCGGGACTGAGAGTGCTGTGAAATGTATGTGGGGTATATGGCGTCTCCAGCTTTTTTCGTGTACATACGGGAGTGAGGTAGAGATGCGTCTTTGCTCCATCACTTTTCAATACATGTATGGACTGGATACTTTGCAGAGTTGTAGACTAAAGTCACTATAGAGCATCTGTTGTCAACACCAAGATCACTGATCTTGTTTTCACCGACAATGCATTCATTTTTGCTGAGTCACTGGAGGTTCTGGTGATGGCTCCCGAAGCACTACAGGAAGAGGCGAAATCTTTAGGACTTTAGGTTTCCTGGCCCAAGATTAAGGTTCAGGTGTTTGGAGGCTTGTAAGATGAAACAGTATAGTTTAGTCATATGTGTGGTGAGGAAAAATGATATCTTGAAAAGCTTAATATATCTTAGTAGCGTGGTCCATAACAATGGTAGGTCACGTCAAGAAGTCTTACGGTGGATTGGCCTGGTCCGCATTGATTATGTACTTTTCTTTTCAGTCATAATGAGAGATTACTTTTCATAACATTGTGTTGTCTACCATAAACACTCCATCCTATTCTTTTTTTTTCTTTTGATTTTCTTTATGATCTGGACATGCATCAATTTTATGTCCTTAGTAAATGTATTCCTGGATACATTCTATAGCTTCATCAACTACTTTAATTTCATAGTCTGTTATGTAATTGTTGAACATCGCCTTAGTTTTCTACATATTCATTCTTAATTCCACTTTCTGGCTTTTTATTCCACTTTTACTCATTCCTAACATTATACAGAAGCCTCATAATCGGATACATGTAAAAAGAAGCAGTGAAAGTATTCATCTCACGAATCTCACTCTGCTCACACACTAATCTCTCACTGAATCTGCTCTTGTCATCATTATAGCCAATAATGTTTCACTATATCAGCTACCTTCAGGGTTTTTGGTTTTCACGTTATAAATGCTAATATTTGTTCCATCAACCTCGTCAGTGAGAGAACCAAGTCGTAGTGTAACGAGTCTTTCCATTACACCATAACACTAACACATATTACCTCTTCAGTATTCTATTTGTCTTCTTTTTTTACTCTTTTCAAAGCTCCGCTATACTAATCCCGACACAAGTGGGCTTAAGCTAAGAAAATTTAAAAAAATTATAAAATCAATCTAAATTTCATAGCTTTCATGATTACAAAACACATCACATGTAAAAAACTGACATTCTTTTACACTTTCCGAAAATTAAAAGTTGTCACTGTATCGTATGTCAGTAACAGTACTAAGATATGGCAAACTCTCACCTATAAAGCAGCTTTAGGAAAAGGTGGAATGAGTGTGAGACATCAGTTGCCGAGGAGGCCAGGGGTCGTCTGCTGCTTGATGTTTGTAATTTTTTCTTGTGAATGGTTGGATGACAGTTTTAACTGGACCATGGCGTCACTCGTGACAATGTTTGATTCATATTTATATGAACCGTTCAGACATACGTGCGCATTTTTATAAGGATACTTCAAAAGGCCAGTTCTCTCCTGTAAATCTAATTGGGATTGTTCCACTCATCTGCTAGCGTATTTATTAAACAATCTATTTGTATCGCTTCCTTAAATTGAAATTGACCTAATAGTATCCCACTACTACTAGTTATGACCTACATCTGTAGTATAATCTAGAAAAACTTTTGTTACGCCAACACCTCGTTCCTCGTTCATCCACAATGAAGGGTGAGGGGTTGGCCTTAGTGTAGAACAGAGGTGAGTTGTCTGCTTGACGGGTAGGAAGGTAGAACGAAGAGGAAGCAGCTGCTATATAATTATTCCATCTCGTATCATAAAGTAACTGAACCTCGATGATACTATTGATTGAATATTGACTGATTGCATCTTATAGTTCGACAACACTATTATTACTGATTTCATGCAGCAGCGAGGGCCAATCACGTTTCGTAGCGCATGATGCACAGGCGGTGGGTAATTAGCTAATCAGGAGTCGATATTATTCCTTAGCAGAACTTTGGATGAAAGACGAAACGCTTTTTTTGTGTGCATCTGATAACATTAGAAAAAAAAAAATTGTTAGTCTCAAAATGAATATCTATACTTCACATAAATGATTATGTCTTTGTGAACGAAAAAAAACTACGCGTCATGTTGTCACTTTCGTTTCTTGCCTATTTAATGAGGGTAAAGAGGGTTCCTTGCCCTTTGAAGTTAGAAAACAATAAACTGTAATTTCATTCTTCCCCACCACCTTTCTTATCTAAGTAACTTATGTATTCACTAATTTCGCAAAACTCCTCTATTTATTACCTGCACAACCATCTATTCCCCATTAAATTTCAAAGTGGTGTTTTGTAGCTCCTGATGAATGTATTTTCATCCAGTCTCCGCTTAAATTCAATCCCAACTCAAGCCAGGTCATACTCGAATGGTCTAACTCCAAAGCTTATATGTATGCCCATGCTCTTCCAGCACTTTTCCTAAATTTTTATGTATTGTTTTTGTCACATCACTATATGATTCTTGTTGCAACTTGTGCGCATAGACTTTTGTTATCATTCTCGATTCAAGTGCGCAAATTGCTACCATCTTTTCTGAATTGCACATGTCCTTCGCCTGGCAATTTCCCTGACATTATTGTTTTTCATGATACGTCCCCAACCGATCAACCTCAAAAATACTCCTTGCTTTAACTCTTGGAGCCTTATTTAAACCCATCCTAATTTCTTCATTGGTCAAGTCGATTGATTGGAGGATTAGACGATGCTTCACTCTTACTACTTTATGCGTTAGTAGCATGAGGCGCGCGAATAAGGGATATTAATATTAAATAACAAAGTATCCTTAACCGCAGCTGTCAATCTGTGTAATACTAAAAGTTGCACAGCTGAAAGTTGACTCGTTTATCCCTTACTTCCTGTTCCTGCCACCATTCATGTGTGAGAAACAAGAATAAAGATTAAAACATTGCTTTACTAAAATTGTTTCAAGTCTCTCCTCACACAAAGAGAAACTGACTAAAACTTGATGTTAGTTTCCAGTTAGATTGATATTGAAATTACCTTATTTGGTCACTTCAATTATGAGACAACCAACACAATATACAAAAAACGAACAAACATAAGATGTATCTCTTTACTACATTCTAACTGACAATAACGTTTCCACTGATTTATCCTTGAGGATTAACTTAGTGGGAGGAAGGTCCTTCTGGTGTTACCACCCGCCACTCCCAGACAGTGATTCCAATTTCTAAAGCATTTCTATATTTCTAAAGATCGCAACCCCATGGTAAGTCTACCGGTTACCCTGCACTGTCCAACAGTCATCGAGCCAAACACTTCGCTATTTTGACTGCTCCTCCGTCCACCAAGTTCATCACTCAGCCAATCAGTGATCAGCTTGATGGTCACCGACATCGATTAAAGACTTAAAGACAAGTAACGATGGTTCGTAGTAGCTGATGATATTGAACGATAGTTCTTATCATTTGTTTACTCGCAATGCACCACATCAGTGACGCCTATCTCCAAGAAATGAAAATGGTGCTAATGTTAACCTCTTGCTTAAATAAAGGGTCACAGGCATGGTAGTCTACAAGAGAAGTGTCAAGTGTGTAGTCACCTTAGATTTTAATGAAGTAAAATTATCAAAGAAACCTCCCGGCCATCACCACTCATGCATAAATTTAATAATTTCCTTTTATATTATAAATACAAATAAAGTTATACCAATTACCAAAACGCTACTTGCTGCTAGTTCACATATGAAACAAACATTTCAACTTGGAATCATTCACATCCTAGATGCTGCAAAAGTTCATTTTAACACTGTCCTTACACACATGTCCCCAGGTGTGAGATCAAAGACTTCGTCGCTAATTCATTAAGTCAGACTAGAAAGATGTTAAAAATTACTTACTCGAACGCAAACAAACTCTGATCATCGAAAATACAGCACATATTCACCATTTGAACTCTAATAAAAGAAGGCAAAATCATTCAACAGAAAGTAAGATTTACTTGATTTAAATAAACGACTGATCACAACACAAATAACATGAGAGTCAGACCGATAGTTAAGATTATTCATACATCTAATTATTTTACTCACAACTCACGAAGCAACGCCACACATAGACAGGACAAATCAACCAACATAATGTACGAACAAAAAACTAATGATAATTATGTTGATTTATTAGCCACAAGTATACATCTCCATCACATAGGGCGGATAGTAAGATAAACAAAACTAAAGAAACTAATAGGCTATTCACTCTTTAACTGTTTCAGCACGCTACCAAAATATAAAATTCTACAGCTAACAATACG